>JAMBLF010000961.1:0-172984 GCA_030578115.1 Leucoptera coffeella | reverse complement strand
ATAATTTCAATTGAGAGCTTGTACATACCGTAGTTCTGGATTTGTTTACAATATATACAATAGGGATTTTCCATACCAATATTTACTCCACTCTAATACCTTATAACCCCAACCTTAGCCTTTACCAATCCTCACCTAACGCCCCTTACAAACTGTGAGCAGAATCGGCGTCCATTCGCGGGCCTCCCCACTCGAGAGTGCCCGGCGATGACTAAATAATGAACGGGATAACGCTGCTTTATTGCGGCCTCCGTGTTGCGAATATATAAATGAACTCCCCAAGGAGTGTTAAAGACAGAAGAAGACGCTGGAACGGCAGCCATGGCCGACACGAATGGCGTAGTAAACCTCACATCCGCTAAGTCTTAAGGCTGAGCGGGCACTTCTAGGTGTGTTTAAATGTACGTATTTGTATGAAAGATATATAGACTCGACTCCTTTGAAAAAAGGGCATTAAGCACGTTTGTGTATGTATATCATGAAAGAATACGAGATTGATTGAACTGGATTCTTGAATAGAATGCAACTCCATCTAGTATATGGTAGTAAGAGGTGTTTTTGGACTAACCATAACAATGTGTGACAATGTTATATTTTTTTCCTCGTTTTCAACTCAATAGCCAAATATATGAAACGCTTTTATAATAAATTTTATAAATGATTATAATAGTAGACTGACTGAGAAGTCGAAGAAAAGTGTTTTTGTCATCCTTTACGATTTGAGTTAAATGAATAGTATTTACTTAATATTTCTTTTTTTACAAATTATTTATTTTATAAGAAGTGTAACTTCAACTCAAGATGAAATTCAGGAACAACACCTTTCACATGAAACAAAAATAAAGGAGAATTTCCTTTTTTTATGACCAACCTTGAAGTGGCGGGGCGCGGAGTTGCTTTCAAAAGGAACGCAGTCTAGACTTATTGGGTTTTTGTTAAATTACTACATAACCCTTGTCTACTGACCACCTACCTCAGTTTGTTGAATAAAATAGAAATCAGTGATGATAATTTTATACTTTATATTGTCTGGAACTTGCTTTTTACTCATATAAGTCGATTGGCCACATAAAGCAACTTAAAGAAAGTTTCCAAGTTAATATTATACTAAAAAAGTAGGAACTTTTGAAACTTCGAACCATAGATATGTTTTAAATAATAATTGATAAAGCCTTCAAATAAAGTTTCTATAGTTTCAACTAACTTTAAAACTCAAATGTAAGTGAGTATTAAAGATCTCTCCAGATCTGAAACATCTCATCCAGAAAATCATTTGCCAAGAAACAATTATGAGGAAAATTATGTTTGTTCCCGTTTGTAATCACATAGAAACACATCGTCTTCCCTCAGAGTTCTTTTGCATTGGCAGATTGCTTACCTGTTTTTCCTCGATGTTTAAATATTCATTTAATTGTGCACCTTACTTCTTGAATTGGATATTTGGTGCTAGGGTGGTTTTACGATTTTCTTAGTGTTTGTATGAATGTATGTAAGTGGTACGGGTTTTATTACCAAGGAGCACGTACAAAAGAAAAAGTAATAATAGATACTCGTATGTAAAATGTCTTAAAACATTGTAATAGTGACGGATCTGTAACCGTTTCTGTGTCGTATTTAACAATGTTCCATTAAAACCTTAACTTTTAGCTAACCCGGTAACAAAACCAGTAAAAGGTTTCCAATATGTTGTCAAATTTAAAGATAAATAAAAAATATCTACTTCTCATCTCATGGATATTCAGATTTCTAGAAACTGAACTCTACTTTGTAAACATTATTTTTAAGTATATCTAAAACATAGTACCGAAATAATCAAAAGAAGAGCAAACATCTCGAAACGTGTCGATAGAAAGACATTTCAAGTCTCCGAGGGACTTGAGCTGCAAACGAGACAGTTTCAAACTCAGTCTCCCAAATGCATCGGGCGATCATCGTTCGGAATCATTTTTCCAACGAGCACCCATCGAAGTTTCTGGATGGGAGCCAAATCAATCGTCATGTGTTGCGATAGGCTTTTGTTTTGGTACATTGTTTTGTTTTGTTATAAAGTGATATTGGCCTTGATGAGTTTTTTTTTTAATATACATAATATAATAATATAACATTGTAGGACTTTAGTACACCAATTGAACTAGCCCCTAGCTATGTACATTTAAGACCTTTGTTAAGGGTACTAGTCAACATAAATTAAAGAAATATATGCTTATTAAATATAGATAAATACATATATAGCATATATAATCAAATACCAGACTGGAAAGCAAAAGAAAACCGTAGATTTTAACTCTCCCTTTACCGGGAATCGAACCCAGGACCTAACGATTAGCATTCAGGCGTCTAACCGATCGCGCCACGGAGGTCGTCCAATACATACATACAATGTGAAAATAAGATGAAGAACAGAAGAGCATGCATGCGAAGATACGAGTAAATCTTTGTGAATGAGGTAATAAAGATTTATAAGGATCGTTCAAGGTGGCGATTGATAGTCTTTGTCGAACCTGTTAGAAAAATAGAGGTGTCAATGTGTACGTATGAACTAGGTATTAAATTTCGTCGATAGCATAAAGAATTGAATTGTAGAAAATGGATTCATGAAACTTCACTTGGCTACTCCACGAGACTTGAGGTGTATTATGTATATTTAATAGTGTATTATAAATGATAGTAAAGCCATTTTCTCCCTACGATTTGGTAAGACTAAGGAACCAGGGTTGAATAGAATTGAGTCACCAGTGAGCGATCAGTATTCCATATTGATGCCATTCAAATTTCATTCAAATTCATAATTACGCTGTAATGAATGTAAAAAATATAAGAATAAGTAAAAATAAAAATTAGTCTTACAATAACATAACATTTCATTTATTTAATGACTGAACTTTTACAATTAATCAATACCTAAACGTAAGAAGTAATACTATAGCACACTGATTTACAAAATTTGTTCAAGTAAGAACAATAAATATTGGTTATGAGTACAATAATTTATCAACTATTATTGCACCTAAATTATTAGCGCCATCTAAATGTTTTTCATTAAACTAAATTTTTCATTAGCACCAATGCACTGTGCTATTATATAAAGAAACCACTGTATTTCTGGCTGTAATCAGTCGTGGTTAGGATGTAAAATATATGCATACTACATTATTATTTTGCATCAAATACTGCAGTGTAGAGTTCAATTTATTTATTTATATGACAACGCGTATAAGTAACATTATTCTTGTTGATTTCTTATGGATGGATAGTACATATATTTTGCAACTAACCAAGACGGATTTTAAGCAAATGTTGCACTTTATACATTATATAATACTATCAACTTATAATTCCTGTTTCTGTGAAGCTTAAATTACGATAAGGAATAATATTTACATGTTATCACTATTATAAGATTAATTTTATTGAAATATGAATATTACACGTTTTGACATTCCATATACATATACTCTAGTTTTCTTAGCTACTTAACATACATACAGAATAACTTTTTGGCAAACTTGTTAGAATATTTACATTTAACATACATAACACACATTTTCTTATTTGGCAACAATCAACGATCTGATTGCATAATACAATTTATTATTGAACCAGAATAGCTAAAAACTCAAAACCTCTTTCAAGTTATATACTTCTTTCAAATATCTCATAGTTCTCAAGACAAAATTAATTCAGAAGTACAGACAGCAATTAGAAAGTAAACTAGTCGGAACCCAATGTTATACTGGGCTCACCTATTTAATACACCGACAGTTTGATTCCCTAATTCTTTCACCAAATATATGTATACATTTCATTCCAAATTTCAGAAAGACAGAATGGTAAACCCACTTATGTATTAGGCCTCTATTTTCTGTGTAAATATTAGCGATTAATTTCCTAAGACAATATCTTTAGTTTCAGTATTTAAGGTGCTTCAAGTTTCAAGTGTTTTAAAACTAAAAATATTGACTCAGTAAAAAAATATTTGATTTCGGTTACTGATGATTAAGTCGGTTGCGCAATACACAGTCACCACGGCTTACTGCTATCGATGAATGCCGTTCTTATCGTGAAAGATAACGATTATTAGTCCTCTATTCGTAATATTATCGACAATGTCACTTCACTCGCAGTACCACGTTGTCCTTCGTATTTTATCAAGATTTCTCCGCACTTCACCAGGTACTCCACGCAGAGAGTTATCTGGAACAATTTCAACGATAAATGAATAAGAAAACATAAAACAAACTGTCTTTGAACTAGTCTATTAACGAGTATTATGAGGAAGGTCCACAACACAATTAAATCTCTAAATACACATTCCTTTCATTCAGAAATGAAACTACCGCTTAATTGTATACTTGAATATTTAATCCTAATGTTAATGATAAAAGAAGACGTCCAAACCGAAGAAGAAAATTATGAGAGCTATTAATCTAAAACATTAAAGCACACGGATATTTTGAAAACAAATAAGCTTTAAGGCTCTATGGGAAACCGACAATCACAAGAAGCGCGTATTAAATAGACAAAACCAACCTAATCTTTCGATCTATGGTGTAAGTTGACGACTACGAACCAATCTAACAGACCTGTTAGATAATACAAAGATTAAGTTAGTACTTTAAGTTGAACCTTAGGTATTACTAGTTTGATTTCAATATATAGTTTTATATTAAAAAGCTACAATAAAAAAAATTAGGCAATTTTATATTAAGTTTTGATACATTCTATTTATCTTAGAAAGATCTTTTAAAACATTGATTTCTTTTATTGCTCAAGAACGATCGTTGAAGGGTCCTAAGTTAAGTGAGAGAAATAAAATAACTACCCATCTAGGAAACAAATAGGCGTGTACCGGAATTATTTCTTAAAATCATGTACGGACAATCATAGAGACTCAAACAATAAAGTGAATTTGAACAATTGACATTATGATTTTCACAATACATCGCCAACTAGTCAGTGAAACACAATGTTCAACATATCCGTATTATGCTAGTGTATGCAAAATGCATTTCATATTAATACCGCAAATGTCATTTAAGTGACGTTCTAAAGTTATATAAAGTTTATGAGATTCAATCATTATGATTAGTTTCTTATTACGAGTATCTTGTGCTAGCTGGGGTGTAAAACCAATGGTAACAAGCTACCGTTCTTCCCGGCATGTCGAAAAAGGCGACTAAGGAACCAGGGGTAAGTGGAATCTATTGGGCTATATTCTAGCAACCATTGTTAATATTATTAATTATATCACACCACCACTATTCATGCTAATAAGTGACCAGGCAGATGATTGAATGACTTCGAGGTTATGTCCACCCCAAAATGGATTAAAGGACTTGATATGAATGCATATGTAGACCACCAATGGTCTATGATTTGAATCCGATGTTACCCGCCTAAATTTTAGGTTTCCATTAAAGTTGATAAAATATTTATATGTATATAATGTCGGTCTTATAGATACTGGTCAACTTAATTAGTCCAGCTAAAATGCAAAAATTTACCTAGGAGATTTTAAAGTCCGTGATAAGTGATTTATATACTTTATTATAGGTATACTTGGGCAATTAATACTTACATTTGTCATCATTATTATCACATTCGGACTCCTGGCTGTTCATGGAAACAGTGGATATTCTCTTTTTGGACTGCAGCTCTTGCATTTCTGGAATGAAATTACAGAATACTTGAGTTTAAGAATAAATATTTAATTAATATATAAAAATGTTTAATAGGATCTCATAATAAAATACGACCCTTTACTATAGTAGTCATTTCACTAAATTTCAATTGTTTAGCGAGCCTGGTTCATATCAATACGTTTTTAATAATAAAACAATACACAATCCCATAATTCAGGCTTAACAGTGACCTATATATATATCTTCGAGGTTCTGTCCACCCAAAAAGGGAATAGAGGACGTTAATGTATACATACAATATAAGAAACGTTATTATTTTCTATATTAATGACGTAGTGTATCACTTTTTATTTCTGTTTTTATTATCGGTACAGTTTGACAATAAAAGATATAAATAGATACAACGTAAACATAAATTGACATAGGGTTTTGAACCTGGATTTCCGTATAGAAAGTTAAGGCTCCAAGCACAATAATTGCTGGGAAAATTCTAGAGATAGTCACTTATAGTGTACGTCAGTTCATCGTTCAATTATCATTCACACCACACTGCTAGATGATTCACACTTGCATTGCACATGGAGTGTATGTATTTTATCGAGCCATTGTTTTTATGATGGCATTACTACTTGGTGTGCTAAGAATAAATATTAAGATACTAAAGAAGGCATCCAAAATTGGATAGCACTTAAAAATATGCGTTGATATACGACTTGAATAATATAAGAAAGTAAAAGATGCCTTACTTATTATGATAATTAAAAAGAGTGTGCAATTTATATTCAATTCAATCATCATCATCATCATCATCAGCCTGTATCAATCCACTGTTGGACATAGGCCTCCCCCAAATGACGCCACTTCTCCCTGTCAGTGGCCGTTCGCATCCATTCGATGCCGGCCAACCTGCCCAGGTCGTCTTCCCACCATGCCGGGGGGCGCCCCACACTACGTTTACTGAGACGCGGTCTCCACTCTTGGACTTTTTTGCTCCAGCGACCATCAGTCCTTCTACATACGTGACCAGCCCAACTCCACTTCAGCGTGCCAACTCTTTTCATAATGTCGGTTACTTTAGTTCTCTGGCGTATCACCTCATTTCTGATGCGATCTACCAGAGAAACCCCGAGCATCTTCCGTTCCATAGCACGCTGAGCGACCTTGAATTTGTGGGCTAGTCCCGCAGTGAGTGTCCACGTCTCAGATCCGTACGTCAAAACGGGGAGCACACACTGGTTGAAAACCTTCGTTTTCAGGCATTGAGGTAAAGACGACGTAAGGACATGCCTAAGCCTTCCGAATGCTGCCCATCCCAGCTGTATTCTTCTGTCCGCCTCCCTCTCGAAGTTGTTTCTGCCAAGCTGTATAATTTGGCCTAAGTATGTGTATTGGGAAACAACTTCTACGGGAGTGCCCCCTAGGGCATTCGGGCTCGGGACCACCAAATCATTAATCATGATCTTGGTTTTTTCTAAATTCATCCCGAGTCCGATGCGTCGAGAAGCAGCATCTAATTCGGACAGCATTTCCTCCAGATCCTGCAGCGAATCTGCCATCAGGACGATATCGTCAGCAAAGCGGAGGTGCGAGATGTATTCCCCATTGATATTTATTCCTCGTTCAACCCAATCCAACGTTTTGAAAACATCTTCCAGTGCACTCGAGAACAGTTTCGGGGACAAAACATCCCCCTGTCTGACACCTCTCTGCAACTGGATAGGTTTCGTGCCGTGGCCTTGGAGTTGAACGGTCATAATGGCGGAATCATAAATATGTCTCAACACACTCACATATCGCCAGTCGATCTGAGATCGCTGCAGGGATTCCATGACCGCCCAGGTCTCGACCGAGTCAAAGGCTTTCTCATAGTCCACAAACGCGAGGCAGAGTGGCTGGTTATACTCTTCAGTTTTTTGTATAACTTGCCTTAGCGTGTGTATGTGGTCTATGGTACTAAAGCCCCGTCGAAATCCGGCCTGTTCTGGAGGCTGAAAGCTATCTAGCCTGGCTGAGATTCTATTAGAGATGACCCTCGAGAACAGCTTATAGATGTGGCTCAGAAGTGTTATGGGCCTGTAATTCTTTAAGAGGGTTTTATCTCCCTTCTTAAAGAAAAGAACAGCCACACCTCTGCCCCAACATTTTGGAGTTCTTCCGGAGAAGATGACGTTGTTAAAAATTCAATTCAATATTACATATCAAATAAAGGTCTAACGAAAAAAGTTAGAGTGAATAGGCTATTACTGGACCAGCGAGCTATATCATCCACCTCATCGTCGCTTACCATCAGGTGAGATAGGGGTCAATCGCTGGACAGTTATTAATAAAAAAAATTAAAGGTTTTATGTTTCTTCTTTCTGGTCACCCCTTTAGAGTAATAAGCTTATGACAAATGAAATCGTATTAGTATTTCAATTGTATTAAGTGTCGTCCTAGTAATTAAGTATGACGCACAAAGTCATGATACTTACTGTCAAATTTGGAACGTTGTCATTTAGATTTACTATTACGACCAACAAACGGATGCGTATGGATGTCAGTGAAGCAAAAATGGTATGCTAGGATCGGGAAGAAAGGGGGGCAGGAAACCTGACCTACTGAATAAGTAAAACGGGTAACGAAAGCGATTGCGAGGTATACGTGTGAATTGAACATTAATAAAAAGAATTTTTAAAGAAATTTTGTTTAATATCAGAGAAATCTTTGTGGATTTAATAAATAAAAAGATATCAACTAGTCGTAACATTCATCATCATAGGTGGCGACTAAGAGATTAGTATGGAATTATTTGAGTAATATGCTACAATATCAATGCGTTCAAGACCCTGATAGATTTTCTAAAAGGAATCAGAAATATATGACTCATTTCATCCACTCCAATTGGGAACAAAGTAGTAAATGTGTACGCAAATGTATAAAATCTCGCAAATAAATATTTGAAATCTGTAAGAACAAATGCCCATTGTATTTGATAAAAGTGATTGGCAGCCGGTGCTAAAACTTGAGTATCGATTTCAAGGATCCAGTACTTGTAAGATGTTATCGATTGAGCTCATTTACATGTTAACACATTTAGTTGAGTAGCGATTAATTCCATCTGTTAATAAATCACTTGGTTTGAATTAAAGCTGTGAAGCAATTTACGAGTAAATGTACATAAGTAGTCAATTTATGTGTATTACAATAAGCTCAGAATTTTCGAGTTTTGGCCATTTATTACTTATTATTTAGTGAATTACTCTACTACGCAAATATCTTAAGCAGATAAGCTAAGATATATTTTTTATAATTTTTTTTTGTATTGTAAATAAGTTATTTTCAGTGGATCCTAAAATGTATAGTTACGTTTGTATATTAACGAAATTAAATCATAACGAATATATATGTATAACCTACAACATTATTCTCCATTCACAAACATAAAAATTCCATAAATATTATTCAAACTTGTCTTCAATAATCAACAATTGGATGCTACATCCTGGATTCAAAACAAAACAAAGAAGAAAGAAATAAACATATGAGTATCCACGTGACGTCATTACTCCAAAGTATCAAAGATCACACATCTCTATAATAGCAACTTTCACCTTATTATCATCCTAGGTATTCTTATGAAGTAATACTTGGCAGTAATAGTATTTCTAACTTTTTAGTTTGTTATTTGGTAACCCGTGCCTACTTGTGATTTTCGTCCTAATGTTCAACACGTTCACCTATTGAAGGTAAATACAAAAAACAAACGTTGTCACGATCATAAACCTTTGCCCCGCAGAGGTTCGGTTGTTCATCTCCATAAATGTGGAGGTAGTAATTCGTCGGCCACCTCTTAACCACGTATTTATAAAATAGCACTAATTGTGACAGGTGCAAGCGGTGTCACCATTTGCTAGCACTGAATATTACCTGTTCAATGAAGAACTAGGTTTTCTCACGCAGCATAATAACTTCAGCGTAGAATTTGCTGGCTTACGCAAATGTATTTTTATTTTGAAAATGGCCATAGAAAATCAGAAAACTTCATGCGCCGAAATTTAACGATTATACCTGATACAGAGTCTAGCATTAAACAACTTCGCTACGCCAAATGACCTATTTGAGGTATATCTCTTATAAGAACGACCCCCACGCAACGTCCCTAACGTGCTCAATGGATATAAATCGGTCAGCACATTATTAATCTAGTCTGTGAACAAGTCTAACAACTTAACTGACATTAAACCGTACATTACAAACTAGAACGATATGATTCCCGTACGTTTCAATTAAAATTCCATGACGAGATCGTAATTTCTTAACGCCCTGTTAATTCTGTAATGAAAAGTATAAGTTGTACAGTATTAAGTTGCGTTTGTTCATTATCTCTACAAAGTGAATTGAATTTTTGGACATTAGGAAGCTGTCAAATAAATACATATCCTAGTCCGGACTGAACTATACATAAAACTCTTACTAGCTGCTTTACTTAATAAGTACAGCCCGGTAGGCCTCCCCCAAATGACGCCAAGGGAGGCCTATGTCCAACAGTGGATTGATACAGGCTGATGATGATGATGATGACAGCCCGGTAAGTTGTAAAAAATAAAGGCGTTTTGCCATGAGGTTGATCTATTGACCACCATAGTCAGTATAAATGTGACTGGTCACTAAAACAACTCTTTAAACCTTACATATGGCACCTAATTTGACAGATCAAAAATCAAGCACCTAACAAAGACATTACTTGATAGTAATTTTGATCTTTAGATAAATAAGAATCGGAATCATCCACAGTTTTATTCAACATACAAGCACTCATCAGTGTCATCAATACCCACATTATTTGACCGGAAATAAAACTCAAACCCCTTATTACAAGCACATACGAGTATGTATATATACATCGTTGCACATGCACTTTGTTCCCAGAAAACAGTGTAGCAAAACAGCGATGTTTTCTCTCGCGTTCCCACACCTCACTCCATGTGCACCCAATAAAAAGCTAGTCGTTGACCTCAGTGCGTCACGCTGTCACGCCACCAGCAACGCGATTCTGCTTCCGTCCAAGAGAACATTGCAATGCATTATGCTGCAGTGACTGTAGCATGTGGACGGGATAGGGAGCGGTTTGGATGGGAGAGCTGAGCGATTATTATAAATGGACTTAAAACGTATTTTTAAATAGGTTCTGAAATTGATGACGACCATTCATTGTTGATTTGTATAAATGAAATATTAAACATAAAGTTTCTATACGCAATAATTCGATTAACAATGAAACCTTCTTCAATGAAGATAATAATAATCTGCAAACTACTTTTATACTTTACTTGTTACTTGAATTAATAAAAGGTTATTAACTTTGCCTTACAGAAAAACTAATCAATTTCAAACAGCATCAAATTAATAATAAGAAGTACAATAACATTCAGTAAACTATACCTATAATAATATTTAGAAAACAATACCCAATAATGTGTTTTCAAATCGCTTATTCCTCCATTAACACACGACCCTAACCTGCTCTTTACGCATTCAAATCCCAGGCAGCCGTTGCCCCGTAAGAAGAGCAATTAAAAAGTTTATCCGATTAACTACTCGTAGCTCTTAGTAGGCTTGCACGCCAGATGCACACATTCAACCTCTTTTTATGGGAATTTATCTTCGTTCATTAAAATTGTAGACTCTTTTTTTTAACCAGTAATTTATCACGACTACCGGGATGAATGAATGAATGAATGGCGCTCTCGTTCTTTTTTAAATTAGCTGAGTGAAATTGTTTGGCCGTTCAAGTGAGTATTCAAGCTACTAAATACTCTAAGAGAGATTATTTATAATTGCTATGTTTGAGCATGATATAAAAACTTATTTTTACCTAAATAAATAAAAAGATAAATGTATAAGTTTTAGACTTCTTATAATTATTATTATCTAGTAAGCATGCATGCATCTAAAAACACGAGAATCATTTGCTCGATTTGTTCCATACATTTGTATTATCACTCTGTTTATTATTTGTCCATTTTCCTAGTATGGTTTTACGAGATGACATAAATAAAAAAAGAATATCCGCTATAAACGTATTTGCAGAATGCAAGTCGTAAAAAGTTTATGGTATATTAAATACTCCTTGGAGGAAAAAGGTCTTACTGACCCAGTATTAACATTTAAATCCAAAAATAGAACACTGGCGCCTCGGTACATTTATTTGTCTATTTCATTGTTATCAAATAATTGTAATAATTGTACTGGTGATTAATTAACAGGAAACGCCACTTATCATTGGCAGACAAGTTCGTTAAACTTATATTTACATTGTTGATGTTATTTAATAATTTGGTATTGGCTTTCAATATATGGTTTTGTTGTATCGTAACTTTCTTTGAGATATGTGAATTAATTAAACAATATGAGAAAACAAAGATACCCTCAGAGATCCTTATACCTCCGCATTTATGTTTATCTACATACACGTATCAGTGACTAAAGATAAAAAAGAAATGTCAAAAACCTGGGCTTCAAAAACACCCTAAATTTGTATACCATATGTGTTAAAATTGATTAAATTTAAGTAATGCCTTTATTACACATATTCACTGTTTACTTTGCTGTATTCCACAAGTAATTTTCTTCATATTATCACTAGAAAACCTTTCTCGAGAAAACACAATCGTGAGACACAAGTATTAAACTATAAAATAGTCGGAAACAGTACAACAATCGAAAGACCTACGCACTCAAGTTAAACGGTTGCTTCTACATCCTCAATTACCCGTGAACAGACTTACTATTACTTACATGATATCACAGTGCTATCACAATGTTATCACTATTCATCTGCGCAAAATGGGAAACAGTTGTAATCACAATGTATTCACTCGCCTAGTCTAGGATTATCTCAGGGAAAGTACGGTAATCTATGGGTAAGTACTTGATACTGTATGTACGTACGTACGCGTTCACGAACATTAACCCTTACGGGGTAGTCAGAGGTTCAGGTATCCGTCTTCGTAATTGCGAAGGTAGTAATTCTATAGCCACCTCGAACCCACGTGTTAACCAGATAGTTGGTACTCAATGTGACAGGTGGACAGCCATGTCGCCATTTACAAGCACTAACTATTAACTGTTCTGGGAACAGGTAGTTTTCTTCGCGATGTTTTTCCCTCAAATACTGTATGGTATAGACACAGATATGAGAATACTATTAGTGGCGTGGATGTGTCAGGTTTCATCTGCGTTGTTCTAACAATTTGACCAAATTAAATGTTTATTGTAATTTTAATAAATGAAATAAAAATAGAC
The DNA here is from genome assembly GCA_030578115.1 of Leucoptera coffeella. Taxonomy (NCBI): domain Eukaryota; kingdom Metazoa; phylum Arthropoda; class Insecta; order Lepidoptera; family Lyonetiidae; genus Leucoptera; species Leucoptera coffeella. Next base: position 160,058 of record JAMBLF010000961.1, on the reverse strand, counting down.
ACGTATCTACTACGTACATACACATCAAGTCCTTTTCCCTGTATAGTGGTAGGCAGAGATCACGGACCACCAGCGGACCCAATTCTGACAAAACACTTCCACATTCTTTATTGGCACTCATTCACACTCGGTGGTTATAGGTACTGCTAACGTAACCCTTTCCCAATATAGCGTTTGACTGTCATATGTTTTATTAGTCAGCCCCTACTTAAGTACGCACTAATATATTCTCAAACTTGTTTTACGTTTTTATAATTTCATAATTTTGTGGTCAATTTGGACTATCATAAAAAAGTAATAATGTCTGAAAGTTTACCAACAAATACCTCGTAAAATTAAAATAACGCCCTCTTCATACAAATATTGACTTTACCAACCTTTTCTCTTCTTCACTTGTTCCCATAGCAGAGCGGTGATGTCGTCGACCCAGGCATTCCTGATTTCAGGATCTCTGGTCTCCAGCTTGTAGGACTTGAGGTTCCTCTTCTTGTACCATATGGAGAACTTGTACTGGTCATGCTCCTTCGCTGTTATGCCGAGATCGTCAACGAGAATGTGGTCTTTGTACAGGAATACTTCTACCATCATTTGCTGTAAAATGAAAATGTACAGCTAGTGATTATGGGTAGATTAAATAAGTGTTACGGGAAAGTTTCTAGAATTGGAAAAGAGTATCATGATAAGATAGGTATGATGTGTGCAGATATGGCGAAAGTATTTAAATTTATAAATTGTTTCTTTAGCTATGCAATTTTTTTTAATTGCATGGTCAATTCATAGGGCTAAAAATCTTACAATATTTTTTATATACTGTTTTATTATGTAGCAATAAAAGCCAGTAAATTCCACATGAGTATGAGTGTAGGAGGTTTTTAAATCAGTGACAGGTGGCCTTCAAAACATATGACTGCAAAATTAGTACGTATACGAAGCGTATCAAATTTCAAAAGTACCGTATGTGCAAGTCGTGCGTAACGAAGCGGTTCCTCACTATTGTTATATTCAGTTTTTGGGAAATTATAGCAATATTCTTGGTTCGAAAAATTCGCCAAAAAAATGCCTCTTTAGTCTAGGGATAAAATATAACGGCTATCTTCCCAGTTTCTTGTAAAAAGTGATTCTTAGAAGAAAATATTCACTTTATTCCATATCATACTCATATAAAAGCCCAGTTTGTTACCCTTAACGTAAGATTAAGAACTATGCCTCTAAGAGATAAAAGGAGACTTTAAACTGTAAAGAACAGAAGAGCATGTATGAGAAGATTAATGGATGTAAGTGAAGCAATAGAGTATTTGGCAGGATCGTTCCAGCTGGTGATAGATAGTGCCTGCCCACCCCGTTAGGGACGTAGAGAGGTGAATATATGTATGCATATATTATTATGAGATAGAAGGATGAAAGTATGTTTATTAAGGTATACAGTATTAGCGATCTCTGAACTCTGGTTCAATTATTCCCATCGGCTATCGGAAAAGCAAATTGTCCACTATTATGATCAATTACTGCGTTCAATGTTACTTCGCTTTCATTCGACGCCGCGGTGATAACGACACCGTGATTCATGCTAAACAAATGAATCATTCTTTTGTTCCAATATCATGAATTAATTCAAATTGATTGATTACAGCACAAATGGCGTCTATTAAATAATTATTTTAATTATTTGTTCATTATCATTTTTATGTAATTAGCTTGTCTTGTGATTAGTGTCTTTACCTGAACAATATCATTTTTATAGCTTAACCTATTTTATGTTACTGCAAAGAAATGCTTATTTCAATTCATATCAGGTGTTGTACCTACACAATTAAACTTAAAATAACTTTTTGATGATACTAAATCTTTTATCTTATCCAATACTGCGTAGACGCAAGACTGTTGAAGTAGAACGCTTCACGACTTGTGTATACACACTCCCTTTCTTATTGTGGCGGGGTAGTCAGAGGCTTGAGTGACAATCTCCGAAATTTCGAAAGCATGATAGGTATGGGTCACTAGAAACCTGCGTTTTACTAGATAGACAGCATCCAACGTGAAAAGTAGTGAACCGTTTCGCCGTATATAGGCACTGGCTTTTACCTATCCCTAGGGAGAGGCAGGTTTCCTCACGATGTTTTGCCTCACCGTTATAAGCTTAACTTACATGTATAACGTTATATAAAGCAAACATTAGGAATTATAATATTTTTTAAAATGTTCCTGTATAAATATAGATCTTTAGAATATGTAGCAAAAATGTAATACCAACGTAAAACTAATTGTAACTATATTATTGTATACCAGATGTTCGCTCATGACCATTGATAAGAAAGCCTTGCTTACCTTTCTGTAGACAGCAGTCAATAGCACCAGTTTATCAAATAGGAACACTCTCATCAGTTGCCTTTTCCTTCTAGCAGGATCCATGACGTAGAACTCATTTTGCCGCAGTAGACGACCTTGGTTCATCAAGTTTATATGGGGCTGAAAGAAAATTAGTAACGTAAAGTACATACATACGTACACATCACGCCTGTTTTTCTGTAGAGAAGAGATCAGGGATCCCCGTTTGTCCCGATGTAGAGAGGTAGGCAGAGAAAAGGGATTCCTATTGGTCCCGATCCAGACAGACCACTTTCACTTCATTGAAACTGATACATCTTCACATACACACTCAGCAGTTACTTCACGTGACTAAAATCGGTGACGTTAGAAGTACGTATAATCGTCCCGTATGTGGTGAAAATGGTCTGGATAGGGACAGATGGGGATCAGTGGTCTCTGTCTGATCTCTATCGGAAAACAAGCGTGATGTGTGCCGATGTACATAACTTTTTTTTTCTTAAAAAAATTAACATAAATGGTTATTGTTTTACAACCTTAACTTACAGTTTGAACTCTTTACATGAGTTTCAAGTTGTCAAAAGGAATCCCATACATATCAATGTCCTTTAATTCCTTTCGGAGTGGACAGAGTTTTGAAGATACGACAATATCTCCTAGGATACTTTTTAGCATGATTATATGTTTTTGATGGCATATGGAACATTCGTAACTGGTTGCTAGCCTATCCCATTTACGCATTAGAAATCAGAAAAAAACTACAGGCTTTTTTGATAGTAATGAAGAGTCTTGGGAACAGTCGTATCCACAAAGAATTCGATTACAAACATTGCAAAATACCGGTGCAAAATACATATCAACAAAGTATACGTCATTGAAGTCACATAGAATATCGCTACATGTGACAGGTAAACGCTACAAACACAATGAATCGACAAATGCTCACACTGTGAAATTAGCTACAATCAACTATGCTTACATGTTGCGCAATAATACATGTACAGTCAACGCCAAAAGTGCAGTCCTAGTAACTTTTTATACGGTTTACGTTTATAAGAACAAAAGACAATATTTTTCATTTAACGCACGCGAACGTATAGTGGCCTTGAAAATGCATAGAGGCGCCAGTTTTAAAATATTGTATTTTGTTCTTATAAACGTAAACCTTATAAAAAATTTCTGAGACTACACTTTTAGCGCTGACTGTACACGTACGTACACGGTGATGCTTGCATCTTCTCGTACTTTGGTTTTGTATGTTTATTATATAAGTCTACTAAGCATATAGATAGATAGAGACTGAAGGAAGCACTTAAATACTATATAAATGATGTACGAGCTTGTAATTTAGATAGAAGAGTAATTCCGTAAAGAACCTAAGAATATTTGCGAATAAGATGTATTTATCAAGAAGAATGTGTCAGAACCGGGAATGTATATTAAGTTACACAGTGGCCAGTCAATGGCTGAGTATGAAAAATGGGCTTTACCTACACTTTTAGAGATGAAGTATAAGCATTTAATTTTCTATTACTTACTTTACTAATTACCAATTTATTTGGTGACAAAGTTTGAAAAGGGCATTCCTCGATGGTTTGCACATGTTATACGGTTGAATGATAGCAGATTGACAAAAAAAAAATTCTTTCAAACTCAAATTATAATTAAAGATTTTAACTATTTTTTGTTCTGGACAATGCTGACAGTAAATTTAAATCGAATCATATTTCTCATTTAGACTATATAAAATTATTTCTTGTAACAAATATTGACGCGAAGAATTTTTTTATTTCAAATATATGTGAGGTGAAGTGGAAGGTCGGTTACGTAGAAGCCTGCCCACAAAAACATATGTATATGCCAGTGCGATGGACGCCATATTGAAAACGAGTGACGATAGAAGTACTTATGACCGCCGAGTGTGTACGAGGAAGTGTGTATGAGTGTTAATGTAGCAGGACAGATCCGTGCCAGGGATCCGTGATCATTGCCTACCTTTCTACAAGGAAACGGGTGTGATGTATATATACATGTTATTTATTTATTAACTAAAAAGCCGTAAAAACTTACCGGACAGTCCCTAATATTTTCCAAAGCCATGATGCCATCTATCGCGGTCAGCACGTACTCAATCATAGTTTTGGCTTGCTTCAAACTGTCAAGGGGAGGCTCTTCATCCGAGGGTTCACCATTACTGCCCCCAGTCTCATCACTGTCAGCGCTGATCTTCGATATCCTGGAGTCAGTGTCACACTCATTCTCATAGTTGGTGTAAGTCTTCACAAGTTCGTTCAGGAATAACTTGTACCGTGGTATCCTTTGAACTGGCTCTAGAAGGTAACTGGATAGGTCTAGTCTGTCGCCCAGTTTCTGTTGTGTTTCCTGTAAGAAATTTATGGTTGAGATGTAGGTACATTTATTATTTTTTATAAATCAATGAATCGTTGTTGTTATATCAAACTTTTTCACATATATTAAATCATTAATAAAATTACGTGTCAGAATAAAAGTGTTATTGAATATAGGTGATATAGTACAAGTGGCAATCGTATAAAACCCTAGCACAGATAAACTTAAATGACATTTTCACCTCTTAGTGAACTGAACTCATCCTGAATTGTGCATGTTTGAAATATATTCTTTTTTGTGAAATAATCTGACAATATTTTAAATGGCGGTTGTAGCCCAGTAGGCATGACCTCCGACTTCTTATAGGAAAGGTCCTACGGGTCAATCCTAGCTCTGGCAGGTACCATTGAATTATGTAATATATATTAAAATTTTAGTATATGATTTTCATTTAGGAACAATCATATGCATTTATATATGATCCTATATTGAAAAACCATGAATAACCTAATATCCTCATTATTTACCGCTACACCTACCAAAGCTAGAAAATTGTCGCGATCAACATAGAAAACCGATGGAAATGTAATATCTGATTTATGGGAGCAATCTGATCTGCAACCGCAATCTTATCAACATTAATATTTAAGTGTCTGCGTGGAAAGATCAATGCACTTTCTAAGTAGCAAACGCTCATGTAAGTTAGAAGTATGTAACACCGTTAAGTGTAGACTTAAGACAGGCTCGTTGCTTTAATGAGACTGAATTAATCAGGAGGCAGAGAGTCTAGCATTTTGATGAGCTACCTGCGATTCACTTCCTAATACTCGAGCCATTTTGTTAATTTAGTTAAAGTGTGTTATGAGTCTTTATCATAAAGCCAGTTGAAAGATTTCACATACTGACCCTTGCGGGTTAGTCAGAGATTAAGTGACCAGTTTCAGCTGGAGTAGATGGCTATTGGCCATAATATACTTTATACATGTATGTCACTTTATACATATATTATTATTATAATCAGCATCAAATGAGACTGGTATTAATCTATGTGGCCATATTTAGATACCCGCTATTTCCTTAATTTGAAAAAGGCCAGTTTTCTAATAGTATTTTTGTTCATCGAAATGCAAGAATAAGATTTACAGTGACATAGTTTTGCAACAATTTTTAATGTATAAAGTAATAGTTTAAAGACATTTTTACATTGGCTACACCAATATAATACCTGATTAGAAGGTATAAAAATAATTCACATATCTCGTTACTACATCTTATTGTATTTCCTTACAGTTTAAATAATTGGAGGATTTCTAAAAGGATACACGTGTGGATACACAACATGTGCCCTTTTAGAAATGATTCATACATATAGTATATACATACTTGGAAGAACTCTTTGTGCTCATAGAACAATCGGGTGGCCCTCTTGTTGTTTCTTGAATACAGGACGTACATGTTGAATCTGTCTTCCTGTAACAAAAATAACACTTATAAACATGTGCTTTTAATAAAACAGTAGTCAAACTAGTTTCCAAGACAATAGTCTGAAAAGTCAGTACAAACATACTACTAATATATTCATTCGGTGAAGAAAAGTATTGAGTGGAGACTTTACTATTTCTTAAATAGGTAATGTTAGTCTACCGTCAAATCAGTTAAGTACCTGTCACCATAGACACTGATTATTATTACGTAAAAAGTGCTTTTTTGAATTTTTAGTAGCCAAAGAGCATCACATTGCACAGTTGTTGGTTCATACTCAACCTGTATGACTTCGTCGAAAGGGTTTACCGTTATACACACATACATATACTATATGTATATATATATTTTATCGTCATCCCCCTATCATTATTCCATGTACTTGGGATCACCGAAATATGTTTCTCCCTTCTATCTGCAGTCACTCCCTTACTTTGCATATCGCTCATTATCATTGTATACATTATATGTAAATAGAATATACTTCAATGACAGGGACGTCATAATAATGGCCATATAGTTGGTTCGTTTAGTATTTGTGAAGTTTAAATTGTAAAATTCACAGTATACTTTCTCCTCGCGCTAAGCATTTCATGGCATTAATGTGCGATTTCTTGCGATTCTCTGCGGAATCGATTAACTAAAGTATGTCTAAGCTCTGTGCAATATTGTTTTAAACTGTGACTTTCATGGACAGTTTAGGCACAACTTTTAGCAATGGCACAGACAATAAAATACTACAGTAAGTAAGTATAAAATAATAATGGACATTATAAAACAAATTGAAGTAGCCCTTTGGCTTAGTTCGAAATCTTAGTAGAGGTTTACATATTATGTATCACAGTTCATTTCTATGACCTTGGAAAATTAACGTAATTTGTAGTTGATGTTTATTTTTTGCAAGGGTAGTCGCATACTTTAAAACATATGTGACTACCCTTGATAAAAATAAACGTAATATTATATATAATAGCTGCATAATATTCTTTACCGTCAACATTGTACATATCATATCATACACATACATATATGTGTTATAAAATCACGTTACAAGCCATTTTTTTATAAGAACAGGCTTAGTGAAAGTGAAGTCTATTTTTGTCCATCATTGACGCACACTAACATGTAGTTATCTAGATTGAATTGCACAATTACTATCTTAGCTGTATCTATGGTTGATTTGCATACATAATAAAACTGCGAAAACATTCAACTTATTTATGTTATGTTACTTTACAACTAATTTAAACAATTGCGATGTAAACTTTTCCCTAAAAGAAATTATTTTAATATATTGTGATTACTATGTCCCAATGATTGCGCAAATTATGATGTCTCAATGATACAAAAAACGCTTAATTTTACTTATCGTCCGTGCCAAATAGCTTAAAATGTCATTTAGTAAAAAATGTAATAGTGAATTAAATGCACATCACTAACTGCGATTTCGTATTTTGCTACAATTATGAAATGAAAAATTTTGAAAGTACAGAACAAAATTTGGTTAATCGTATTGTTATGAAATAAAAGAAAAATATTCTTATTCGTATTTTTAAAGATTAAACAATTTCGCGACATCTCTTAATATCCTAAAGGAGTTGTGTTGCTTGAGTGTGTATACCATTGTTTACTTGCTTTATTATTATTTTTTTACGTAAAAATAATGCTAACTAGTTGTCATTCTTGATGGGATGCCATAAACGGGGAGTAAATAAAAAATTGAATCTCTCGGGCGATGGGCTAGCAAGATTAATGGACGTGAGTGTAAAGGACTGAGTTGAATTCCATATCGATATAACTCAAGCGACAATTGATAAGATAGCTAAAGTACAAATATTAATGTGTTATTAAGCATTTACTTATGTACCGTAAAAACACGAAGTCTGACAGAATATATAAGTTTTCTGACCATATCAAACAGTATGATTCCTAGTAGTCAGGACCAAAATATTACAGTTATAAAAATAGAGTCAGAAACCGTAAAACCCAAATCAAATAACGATCTTCTATAAACTGATTGTTAAAGGAGATAAATATAACATATTTTATATTATAGGTACAATAGTTGCTACTAGTAAATTCTATACTACTATTGTTATTCTGTGTTACTAGTGTTAGACTCACACAGTGTTTAAATGAAAAAGATACAACAACATAGTCGCTAGAGACATATCACAAGATATTCGATGAATTTTAGTAACATATTCACTTTAACAATTTCGGAATATCTTTGTAGTTAAAATGTACTTTGCTTGTGTAAGATTTCGTTGTATCAAATGCTCCTCAAAATGAAAACATTTGCTAATTTCATTCAACTTAGTATTGGCTAACACAAACCGATTCGACAATGTGATACAGCTAAGTCGAAGTGAACCAATCACATTTTACGTTTAACATCTTTACGACTGTGATCCCTATTAAGTTAGTCAGTGGACAAGATCACCGTCTATCCTAAAGTGTACTGGATATCTCAGAAAACGAAGGTATTCAGGTAAACAAGAGTATGTTCATTCTAGGCTCTAACTACCCTGACAGGGATCAAGTTCGTGATATATATATATATAAACATACGCATTCTCGACCATTAAACCCTTACGGGATAGTTTAGGTGCCATCTCCACAATCGCGGAGGTAGTAATTCTATAGCCACCTCCAACCCACGTGTTGACCAGATAGTCGGTACTTAATATGACAGATAGTATTCGGTGCATTTCTCAAATGTATTTTTATTGCGAAAATGTACATAGAAATTATTTAACATCATTTCCATTCGTTTAGTTAGGCGGGATTTGATCACTGTACTGTTTACAGAGTCAAACTACAAAATGAGCTACACCGAATTATTTACGATGTATTTTTCAGTATCGAGACTACCATCAAACATTAAACTAAGAATCATTGGTTTTCAAGCTATGAGTAGGTATTACCAATCAAACGCTTTCAATCACTTTCACTATCGATTTAATCGTGTATCGATGCTAAATAGTATACGAGTACGATGTACTAGAAACGTCACGGTATTTATTTGCGCAAATTAGTCTGTATGAATATGAAACAATGAGACGGTAGTGATAGATTGTTATTAGCATAATGTATTGGCATGATTGACGCACTGTTATACAATAATTGAAAATTACATACACGTCTATAATCCTTTAAGAATAATAAGAGTAAATGGTTAGTAAAAAGATATAGGCTCCTCAATAGTAAGTCTGATATTGGAAGATGTAAATAATTTTAGAATAATGAATAGAGGTTGAGTAAAATCTTCCTTTTTCCATGCAAACTTATTATAAATATAAAAGAAATGACAATGACATCGATGTTCATTTTTTTTATAATTTACTTGTCCACTACAATGCTTACGTGTTTTATAAGCGTTTAAAAATGTGTACAGCACTTAAACTCTCATTAGAATTTTACATACAAGTGTCTTTAGCTTAAATAAGTACCTAATTGTATGTATATAAGTCGTTAGGAAAAACTTTACAAATGCATTAATTAGGTACGACACGCATATCAAAATCGCAGTTAGTACTCCATCCAAATGACAAACCAGATACGAGTAATACTTAACCTATCCTATTCTAAACCCAGCTACAACCAATAGATAAAAACAGCCGTTTAATAAAGCGGTTACTCACATATTTTCTAAAACATTGTCCCAGCTTTCTCAAGTCATTCTCACACTCTTTCAAGGCTGGCAAAAACTCTTCCGAGTGAAACCTGTGAATCTTCTCTATGTTGGAGAAGATGTCGCCTTTCAAGAGTCTTACTGAGGGAGGGACGTCATCTTGAACTAGTTCTGGGATATAGTCCTCGACCACGTGCCTTAGGCGGTCTACGTACACCGATTCTGTGTGTATTAGCTCGTTCACTCGTTCTGTTAGCCGTCTGTGAACAAAGATGGCGCTGTATTAGTTAGTTGTTCAGGTATTTAGTTTAAATAGAATGGAATACAAAGAATATTTATTAACAGATACATATGGACAGCTTACAAATGAAACATTGATTAACACTACGTATCTGTGAATAAACAATTTAAGTAATACATATATTCGCATCACGGCAGTCTTCTTAAATAGGTTTAAATACAAATTAAGAACTTTAACTCAATACTGTCAAAGCACTGTTACTTTTTGGACAACAATACATACTCGGTGATAATACGAGTAGGTATTAGGTATTATTTAAATTTACATAAAATAATACAAAAATTTACACCAAAAATATCCATACTCCCAACTCAAACCTAACCTTTGCTATACGTTTAGCTGTATTATTGAGTTACAATTCAGTACTTTTGATATGCATTTCATTATTTTCCATAATTATTTAAGAAATAGAGTCACATTTTCTTGGGTCTATAGCTTTTACGTTTTAACAGTAACTGTATCACCTTGAAACCTTAAGCATTCCATAGTATGGACCATAAATATTACCTATGCAAAAGATACGATTTTTTCCTTCTTAATTTGTCTTCACAAAGCAAGATAAACTTAGTTCAAACACATGTATTAAAGAATTAAAACACTTTGAATTATATAAATTACATAATAATTCACCAAAGCTATTCGATTAGTTTTGGCGAATTATTAAGTATGAATTTATTCAGTTATTCGATTAATATAAATAATAGCAGTAATTTTTAAAGTAATATTTTATGTTATGCTTAGCTTACACATTAAGTATTTCCCTGTTAAGTATGTTGTTACCTTTTTGTAAATAAATTTTAAAATCCTGACAATAAAAATACTTCAAGTAACGTACCAGCCACCATATATAAACTAAATATAGCATGTAGTTTCACATACGTACTCAGTCATGTTGACTGCGATTATGCAATCCAACTGTCAACGATCCGTACTAGCAGAAAGAGAAACTAACATTACGCAGTTTTGTTAGCTCACAATCATTTGCACGAAAGTATGAGCAAATCTACTCTATACATAGGTGAATGGGTACGAGAAGAAACTGTATAGATGAGACCTATGATACATTAGTAGCCATTCCATTTTGCTATCATGTGCCATATAATAATAATATATGAGACTATTACACTAATTGAAGTATCCCCTTGGCAAGTTCATTTAAGACTTGTGTTACAGGGTGTTAGTCAACTTATGTTTTAAGAAATATCTATACATTATAGATAGATATTTTTATGTTTAAATAGCATATATAATTAACAACCAGACTGGAACGCAGAAGAAAGCGTAGTTCTTAACTCTGCCTCCACCGGGAATCGAACCCGGGGCCTCTCGATTAGCGTTCAGGTTAACCGTTCACGTAACAGAGCTCATCAAATCGTCGTTATGTTTCATTAAAAACTCTAACACTGTACATTAATTCTAAATGTAAAGTATTTCTACAAATTCTTATGTCGATCGTAGTTGGGCAATGTATAATAACTTGTTTAGTATAATTGAGAAATGGGGTTAGTTGTAGGTACCAAAATTATATAATGTTTCTAAGCATTTAATATTAAGCGTCCTCACCAAAAGTATTAATGGGTAAAAAGTTATAATATCTCATTAAATCTAGTTTAAATTATGCTTCTAATGTGATAGGAGAGATTCGTTCATATATGTATTGATCTTCGTGGCCTACATCAAAGTTTACAAAGTATTGAATTCTTATTTTACTATAGAGGACAATTAAAATAAAATACATTGTAATATCTCACATTCAATATGACGTCACAGCAATTTCTGAATAGTACAATACTATGAAATGAAAGAAATTCTATTTATTCATTATAAGAATCTTAAAAATCAGTTATTGTTCCAAAATCTCAACATTTTGTCAAATTGTCATCACAATAAACTAAATATTCGAAAGAATTGAAACTTGATAAAATTTAAGTATAGTCATTTCTTCAAAAGAAATCACGTGATCCACAAGAGATACATGTATGTGTGCAGTTTGGAAATGAATGCAGCACTGACCTTATCTAGAACATAGGATCACGTTTAGAATTTTATGCATCATACATAAGAATACCAAGTTTAAGTAACAGCTATTCTGCAAACGGTATATAATATAGACATTACTAAAAGAGATTTGTCAGGACCATGTCAGGTGGCGATCGATATTCTCTGCCTATCCTTTTAAGGACGTAGGGTTCTGTATATATTTATACAAAAAATAAATAGATGACTTAAAGAAAATGATGTATCATTTCTATCGATAATCTTTATCTATCTCAATAGTAAAGTATCTTTATAAGTAAGTGTGTATACAATAAGTTCACACTGACACATTGATAAAAATAGCGCATTCGTATTAGGTTTTATTAAGTACAAGCAAACCAGTTCTGCGAGAAAACTTTGGACCATTGGTCTTGTATGAGCACCTTCTTTACTATGTGCAATAATGGAGAAACACAATATATATATATATATATATCACAATCGTCATATAGAGCGGGTGGGTAGAGATCATGAACCTATTTACAACGACCCTGGCAATCAACATTCGCGTCAATGATGAACACTAACTCATAAAAAAGAAATATGGTTCCTCGATAACTAAAATACATTATTTTAGTACTATTATTATACCTTATTAAATGTCAAGTTTTTATTAGCATAATAAACAACTATTTTCTAAAACCATTCAATTTGTTTGAAATATGAGAAGACGTTAAATTAACTCATTATGAATATACGAGTAAGTACAAAATACTTAAACTTAGCTTTGAGCGACTAAAGACATTAATGATGTTATCCATTCTACCATTCAAGTATAATAACAAGTAGGAATACCAATAAGATTAGAAAGTCGTGAAATTTCTCCCGTGCCAATCTGTAACGTAAATAGAACACTAACTACCTATCATTCATCTCAACATTTCTAAGAAGGCATCTGAGGGACGATCTAGTACCAAATTCACCAATATTCTATATTAGGACCAATACGACCGCAACATTTTGGTCAAAGTGACCACGGAGATATTAAGCCTCTATAATTCTTTCCAAATTAAAGGACGTAAATGTATGTTAAAGTACATCTTGCTTCACTCACACCCATTAATCTTCTCATACATGCTCTGTTCTTCACACTACGTACAGCTTGTGCCTGTACTAAAAGAACTTAGGAAACTTTTACCTCTAATAGACACGTAACTCAAGTGGGTTATGTAAACAGATTGACAGGCATGTTGTAAACACGTAAATACCTCAATCGACCTTGACAGCGAGCCATCCTACGCGGTGCAAATATAAATGGCGTGACGTCACATTCCGTTTTCAAATCGGCGTGGTATCTTAATTGTCTATGGGCATGAGATTGGGTTTAAAATAATAAAAACGTGCTTTTAAAATAAAGGCTACTATTTAAATCATTTAATCTTTTAAGAAGTAGCCAAGGAGATATTGTATCCACCCAGAAAGGGATATAAGGACCTAAATGTTTATGTATGTATGTATTTAACTTATTTTAAGGTGTCCATTGGAGACGGAATATCTCTTTAGTCATATAATGCATTTATGTCGAGGTCATGATGAAATCAATATTGAATATTGTTGACAGTTTGCCAGGCTATCACAGAATATAATTGCTATCTTTATTTTCTTATGAATTTAGAATCTGACCTCGGAATTTTAAAAATAAAAATCTCTATATCTCTATAAGATTAGATCTCTATAATACAGTGAATTGTATATTTTGTTGATTTCTGTTTGAATATATGTGGAGATATATTTATTTTCTACTTTTCAAACTCATACATAAATGCCCCAATGGTTTCTACTAGCTCTATTAGCACTTGCACGTGTCGTATTATTATATCTTTTTGTATTCAAAGTGATAGTGTTAGACAGCTGATACCAATCATTCATTCAGGTATTAAATTAATAATGTATACGTATAAAAGAAGTAGTTGTAAGCTGGGAATAACCAAATTAGTGTTATTCATAAAATACTTAAGATATTAAAGCATTAGCCAAGTTAGGTATGTATTTTACGAGTTACGATATTATAGGTCACATCTAAACTGCAATCAATGTAATGACATTCATAGACTGATTAATAATACTATTGAATAAATATTCCATATAAGCATTGCAAAGATCTTTGACAATTCAAAACATCGACAAGACCTGCCATCTGTCAAGTGAGTTCTGAACTTCTAATGATAAAAACTGGGTTTCGAGTATCCAAAAAGGATAAGTGCGTAAATATAGGTTTTAAACCAGATAACAGTATTAAGCATCAAGAATAAACTGAGTTATCGTATACGATTCGGATGTGGACGTACGAAGGTCGTTTTACGTGGAACAGTCAACAACTAGGTAGGAAGTGTGATATGAATAGGCTTATTTAACATAGCATAGATAAATAAGCAAAGCTATTGTTTGGGATTAGAAGAGCATTAAGTTCGCTGCCTTTCTTAGCGGATCGTAGTGTGGAGACTATCATGTAGATATTAATATATCTTAAACCCGAAAGACAAATATCTGACTTATACAAAATCGAGCTTAGCATTGCTATTTCGCAAACAAATAAAAATTATGAATCTAACTAACATAGGGACTGTATTAGATTATGAAATAAGAATATTGGTTATATGGCCAGCCTATTGCCCAAAATACTGAATAAAACCCCAATTCCCTTAGTCGCCTCTTACATAATACCTAGAGAAGGCATCTTTTTTTTTTATATACAATTTAATACCTACCACTCAATTGCTGAACTAACAAATAGACGTAAATTATTAAACCACGAGAAGACCGTTTGTTTATCCTATCTAACCATTTACTGTTCTAGGAAAAAGAAACTTCCTAGTCTTCTATTTTTAGGTAAACGATGGATATAAAAGTTTACTTAAACATTGCACTGCTATTAAGGCTGGTTTATATTAAGACGAGAGCACAGAAATAGTTGTTAAAACTATGGTTAATTTCCCGTACTAGTATAGGTCATAAATTGAATATAAATTTTTGCTAGGTAACCAGATATATTTATGTAAAAGATAATAAAAGACCGAAGTATAATTGGAAATTATTGAGTGATACATTTTAATATGAAAGGATTTATTACATATTCACATCATTGCAAACCCAATAATTAATGCTAAAACTGACCGAGAAGATACTTCAAGACGTATATAATATAGATTGTAATATACGTTACGTAGGGGGCGGCCCAATTAGACATATAACAGTCAAATCAGTACCTATAACCGCCGAGTGTGTAAGAGAAGATGTATGAGTGTCAATGAAACGAAAGTGACCTGTCAGGATCGGGACAAATGGGGATCCGTGATCTCTGCCTATCTCTCTACAGGGAATAAGGCGCGATGTGTATGTATGTACTGTAATATAGATGTCTTTATGGTCCTTCCAGGGTGGAACATGTATTTATAACTTAAACATTTACTCTTTCGAAAAGTGCCTACGTAATCAGTGTTACGTTAAAACGATAACAACAAGAATTTTCTGAGGTATGTGAATAAAGACCCAAAATTTAGAAACGTTAATAACCCTTTTAAGATAAGAAACCTACACACGGCCTTGTAGGTTTTTCCTATACCTTTGTGCGAACAAATACACTGTCAATCATGCATGTATTTATAGCTTACAAGAACGTGTATCGAACCATTATTTTTTCACGTGCGATTTAATAATGTGATATGTTTACATTAAGAAGGCTCTTGCATATATCTTTTCATTGAAATTACACTTTGATCAATATAAAATTTCAAAATAACAGAAATAATGCCCTAAGCTGTAAAGCTCTGAAACCTAGCCTGGCCTAACGTGACAGGTGGTAAGCCGTGTCCACATTTACAGAACCATTTCTTTAAAAAAAAGCTAGTTTTACACGATGTTTTCCCACACATTCATAGTACTTGCATTAATAAAATTAATTTCCTTAAAAATAGCATTATACTAAAATGAAATGTTTCGTTACAACGTTTTGACAAGAATTATCCCAGAGTTTTCTAAAGATGATAATTCGATCGTGCATATGTGTTTCCATAGAAAGTTCAATAACAACTTTTTACCGGCAATCAATGAGAGGGGCACGTTTTTGCATTCTCGATACACAAGGTGAGATGTACAGAGAACAAAGTTCTACAAATGATATTTCTGTTGGAATATGCTTTTCAAAAAAATAATCTACATATAAATATATTGGCGTGTGCAATAATAAAGAATCGGGTTCGGTAAAATGTAACCTGGCTGGTTTAGGAAAGTCCTTAAAGGAAAGTTACTTCTTGTCTTCTACTAGGCATCTCATAGTGAGAACTAAAAGCTAAAGCATTGAATAGAATGGTAATAACTATTTAGTCCTAGAGAGTTCACTAATCTATAGTACACCAATATAATTTGAAACGTAAAAATAATATCTTAAAGTACAAAATAGTCGGTTCCTAAGGTTTTGACCTAAGTATTTAAAAAAGAGGATATAGGTACATATGTATCTTATGTAATTCTCAGACACCTTTAAAATAACACACTCAACACTCATTTATCATACCAGGGGTTATAAATATTTTCAATGGTATATCATAAACCATTATTTTAAAGCGTAGATACTCGTAAGTCATTGATAAAGGTTTAATATACAATGTTGTTATTGAACAAATCTATTTCTGGTAAGATTCTTTAAAGACTAGTTTGATAACAGTTTCAACACACAGATATTGCAATGTACCTACTCATGTTTTATTTACTATATAGCTTGTACAAGAAATAATAAAACTCAAAATTAATTACCTAAAAATGTAACTTTAAACACTTATTTATAAAGTTGAAAATGGGTTTCAAAAACCCTAAGACAACGCTCAGTAAATGAAGTACACTCAATCTCTGGCTCCCTTTTAACAGCAATACCGTTATAAATTATATGTAAAAATAAATAAACTCACACTGACTGTACAACACCTTAAATATACTAACAATAAAAGGTAGATTTCGCTTCTTAAGATTGCAAAAAAAGTATAGAGTAACAAGTTACCGCATTTCCCAGACATCATATTACTTGTCGTAACAACTAGTCAAATTCATAACACGATTGTCTTACAATCAAATAAAGTACTGGGAACAATTAACACAGAAGTGATGTGTTGAAAGTCTATTATACGTTTACATAATATACTATCTATTAGCTTTTGTTTAATAAAACCGACAATCTAAACAGAACGAAATCTTATTGTAAGAACGTACGTGTAAGTATTTGATGACCCAAAGAAGCATCAAATCATCAGTTGATACTCAAATTCTAACTACCCTGAAAGGATTTAACGTCGTGAATGCATACAAAGTACAAGTGTTGAAAGATACAAAGGAATAAGAAGTTGAAACTCTCCTATTTTTAGTATAATGTTAGTAATACGTAACTATCTAAATAAGTCTGGGATATAAATCGAATACATACTATCTAGTTGTCATTCTTTCTTGTTATTGAAAATGACTAACGAACTAGCTCCATAGGCTATACTAAGTGATGGATGTATATAAATCATATGTGAATGTTAACAATAAAATGTATTGCATTAGGATAAAAAAAACTCTCACCGATATTCCATATCAATTTCATGTCCTAGAAGAATTTGCGTCTTCTTAGTTCTATCCTCCCAAGAATGAATTATAAAAGTCAGTATTCACGGCTCTACGTTCCTAAGGGAATAGGCAGAGACTATCGATAGCCACCTGGAACGATCCTGACAAATCTCTCTTGCTTCACTCAAACATATTAACCTTCTTTTAAATGCTCTTTTGATCTTCACACTACGTACACGCTCCTTGAGATGAATGTCTCCAATATTATGAATGAACTAATCAAAAGTTTAGACTGACTGTTATCGATGTATAATGTTTCTCAGTAAACAAACACTTTCACTCTTTTCTCAGACTAAGTATTTCTCAGTATTTATAATCACGTGTTCAACATGTGTATTGTAGCTATATCTACAATACAAGAACATTATTACCATCAATTAGAGCGACAATGCGAATTTTGTAACTAGATGTATGTATAAAATCACGTTGGGTATTCATGCTGAGAAAGATAGTATGTTATAGTAATAGAGTGACATATTTTATGGATTTCAGAAACACTATATAACTATATGTTATAATGCACGTAAGCATTGACAATAACTATACGTATACAACTTAATTGACCACTGTACTATGACTGTCACTTATTATAGTAAAAAGTCAAAGGAAAATGAAAGATATAGTAAGATTTATATTTACAGTATATATCATCACAGTATGGTCTAACGCATATATGATTGAAGATGAACAATATAAAAAAATCATAATATTTTTCCATACATTTTGTACCCCATTAACGAGAGGTTGGAGAATATTATAAGTAATTTAGACCTATTAATGATTGTAGCTAGAAGATTAAACCAAAATCAATTCATACTACTCTCATAATTCAACGTTTTTACACACACATGGGTTCCGGTTGTAACAACATTCATTAATCGTGTGTTTGCATTTAGCTGCGGATGTGTCCGATTAGAAACTAACAATTGAAATTAGGATACAACATCAACGTTATGTTCAGCGTATATAATAAGTTATGATTTGATTTTTACCTCAACGTAAGCGGTTTTGACGCTATATATCTTATATTGATGTACTGGGTTTGTATCTGAGAAAACTTCCATTAACCAACATTTCCGACCGGTAAGTTATCTTTTTCATGAACAAGTATTGAATAAATGAAATGAAATAAAACTTCACGATCAAAAGCATTGAAAAAAATGGAGATAATTATTTTTGATATTTTAAATCATCATCATTAGCCTGTATCAATCCACTGTTGGACATAGGCCTCCCCCAAATGACGCCACTTCTCCCTGTCAGTGGCCGTTCACATCCATTCGATGCCGGCCAACCTGCGCAGGTCGTCTACCCACCTTGCCGGGGGGCGCCCCACACTACGTTTACTGAGACGCGGTCTCCACTCTTGGACTTTTTTGCTCCAGCGACCATCAGTCCTTCTACATACGTGACCAGCCCAACTCCACTTCAGCGTGCCAACTCTTTTCATAATGTCGGTTACTTTAGTTCTCTGGCGTATCACCTCATTTCGGATGCGATCTACCAGAGAAACCCCGAGCATCTTCCGTTCCATAGCACGCTGAGCGACCTTGAATTTGTGGGCTAGTCCCGCAGTGAGTGTCCACGTCTCAGATTTCAAATACTCTTAACACAAATCATGACTAAAAACTTCGAGTTCATTATTAAGTATTTAATTGATTTTACCTTTATTTTTCTTTCATTTTCGACAATATACAATACATATATACACATCAGGCCCATTTTCCTACAGAGGGGTAAGGATCCTGACAAACCACTCTCTGCTTATTATCATCCTCCATCCACCTGGGATTCGAATTCACTCATGCTTTTTGAAAAATATCTGTTCAATCGTACTTCAGTAATTGTGTGTAGTTGTAAAAGTGTTAAAATTGGCCAATGGATTGCCAAAATTTGACAGTTACTGCCATAAATAAAATGCATTACTGAGCATGGCTCAATCACACTCAGTGGTTGTATGTTATTTTACGTCACCCTTTGACTATAAAAATATCACACTAACGAATTTCTGTTTCTTCGCTTTATACTATTGGTTATAGAAGTGAAGAAAACTATGTCATTCTATTCAATAGCATTAATTTTTTAACAACATACTTTTTGTTATGTAATATAAAAGCTTATTTAATATAAACTATAAACTTGAATTTTAACGTGTTTAACTAATGACTTCAAAAAAACACAGTCTGAAAATACTACAGGTAAACAGATTAATAAAATGTTAACAATTTGCATTCTTGAAACATCACTGTACGCACTTCAAACACAAAAGTTTATTTTCTCAAACAAAGATGCTAATCAATTTCAGAAATAAAGCAGACTATAGAACTATTTTTAGAACATGGTTTCACTGAAGAGTAGAAAATAAAGATAATAACGAAGTACTCGTATATAAGTACTTTTAGACACTCTTATGATAGATGTACTCTATTATTTAAAAATAGATATTAGTAAATAAGATTATGCCTAGTACTTCTTTACGACATATGTAAATAAAATTTAGTCTTACTTCCTAGTCTGTCGTCAGAAGAGAATTAGAAAAGGATCGTAAAAAACGTTTATTAAAGGGTATTTATGTCAAATCATCAAATTTTTCACTAATATCACAAGTAATATGATAAGCATGCTAGTTTATATTGACAAAAGGAATATATGTGAGTGAAGTCGAAGAGCGTACGTAGGAGCCGGCCCAGTAAGACATATGACAACCAGATAGACGCTATATTGAAAAAAGGGTGACGTAAGGAATACCTATAATCGCCGAGTGTGTATGAGAAGATGTATGAGTGCTAATGAAGCGAAAGTGGTCTGTCAGGATCGGGACAAATGGGGATCCGTGGGGATCCGAATCAGGCGTGATGTGTTTGTATGCATGTATGTATACTAAGTTAGAAAACCAGCTGATTATTATAAAATGCTATAAGAGTTATAAAATACATTAAATGCACCATAACTTTCTATGCAGTAGTTTTTAATGTGAAATATTGTATCAGTATACATGTGTTTACAAAAAAAAATGCATTTGTTTTTTATTTTTACGTTTCACACTCAGATATAACACATATGTAGACAAAATGCACATTGCCAAAATGAGCATCACTTCTAAAATTAGCCTTAAAGATTCCAAACACATAATTCTTCATTTTTGTGTTTGATAAAATACATTGCCTCATTCATTGTTGGAATAACTATCGAAACGATTAATTTAAATTTCGAATTTCTTGCATAATATTTGTTTATATGATAAAAATGTGTGTACAAAGAAATAGTTTGACGAACGAATCAGACAGTCAGACACATATAATTACATTGAATTTTTATACACACATATCACACCTATCATCCTGCACATGGTAAACAGATTTCATGGATCCTCATTTTGTTCACCATCTCATACTTCTAACTAACTTAAATATAGTAACTTCAGTGTGCCTATTTTATCGTTATACGTCTAAGTAAGCCATTAAGAATATATGTGTCTCATAACATGGGTAAGTAAAGTAAGTTAGTTGTAAGTTTAGTAATTAAGTAATTAAGTATAGTAAGTTAAATACACTTGTATGAAAACCCGTATTCACAGCTGGTGGCTTTGACAATGAACAACAAAAGCCGTGTCGTAACCAATCATGAATAAACATCAAGGTGAACGATTTTGCAAGTATGCCGTGTCGTTTTAAATGTCATTTTGACATTACATATGGAATTATCGCGTTGTACAAGTTTTAGTTAAACTAGCTCAATGTAACTTACGAAAACATATAAATACAGATTAAAATACTACTGGTAATAGCATTCGAAATAAATTCCATAATAACAGTTTTTGTTCAAATATTTCATCCTTTGAGGACTTTGAACACAATGTACCTAATTAAAGTGAAATAAATTGTTTTTAGACTCGTGTACTGGAAATAGAATAGCCATTGTTTTAAGATTATTAGCACGACCTACAATGGAGTTTTTATGTTTTTCCAAGCATTTCAAATCAACAGTCATGTTTTGAGTGACTGAGTAATTTTTGTACTTTTGTGCTATCAGTAGATAAAGGAATGGTTTATCGTCGTTCGAAGCATAAATACGCGATAAAGGCGAGCCGTAACAAGATATTGCCAATAGCCAATGATAAAGAGCATTATTCATACCTTCGATATTTCTCCTTCTTTGTCTCGGCAGGAACCAGTTTTGCATCAGCAGAACTCGATAAGCACCATTCGTTTATAGCACTCACGGTCAAGAATTCCCGATCGGGCGCGTGGCACACTTCCGAACCGAATTCATCCGACGACACTGTGATGCTGTCGTACTTCTGGTACGGCACCATGTCGAACGAGGACACCGATTTAACACTAACATTGTCATAGTTGCTCTGTCCACCCGATATATTAGAGTTCACTGAGTAATTGTCTTCATTGTCACTACTTTTGTTCGACTCGTCGATCAGGGTGTCCGTGGAGTGATCTCGTGACACGTTGTCGTCGTTACCCTCATCGTTCCTATCGATAATGTGCTCCCTACCTTCAGTCTCGTCACAACTTTCTTCCGCTGTTTTGTCTCCGCTGCTGTCGTTCTCTTCGGAATCTGAACCCTCGGAAGGTTTCAAGCTCAACAGCCGCTCTAAGTCAGTCTGCCTCACTCCATAAGTCCACAGCGTTTCACCCGCATGACTCTGTCCCGAAACTATGGACTTTCTTCTGATCACAGGTGGTTGTCTTGCCCTTCTACCAGGGGTCGGCGAAGTATTACTCGTGGAATAGGAATATCGTCTTTCAGATGACATATCCAAGGAAGGGGCTTTGTCAACATCCGAAACAGAGAGGGAGATCGTGTCATTTGCTGGCTCGGGTGGAGGCGGAGCTGGCCTCAGTGTTATTGGGAAATCGACTCCAGATTTCCTATCCGAAACGAAACCAGATGAACTAGACGCAGACGATAACTCGGACGAATTAGATAACACTGAATTCACTGACACGGAAGAATGTCTGTCTTGTGACCTTGGCGGGCCCAGATGGTGGTAGTGCGCATAAAACGGGTTCACTATGCTCGTCAAACTGCCCAACGATGTGTCTCGTTGTCGAGATAAATTTTCACTAGAAACAGATAGCTCCAGCGCTGATCTTTCGAAGCGCAGAATCATATCTCTCACGCTTGTCTTATCTTTCCGCATGACGACGTCTTCGCTGCTCTCTTCAGTGTCGTCGCCTTCGAGGGCCAGATGAGTGCTCAGAGCACCGTCGAGGCGAGCGCACATGTCCTCTTGCGTCATTGTGGCAGTATTCGGCACTCAGCGGCAATCTCTCGTCGCGCTCATATCAACACTCGAACGCGAGGCGCGCGCGCTCCGTACCATTGGTGATGTCTGACTGAGTCGAATGAAGCGCCCGCGCCTCAGCGATCTCATTCGTTGCCCTCACTCGCAACAATCGTGTTTACAAAATAAATGCAAGCGACGACAAGAAAGCGGTAGAACATAACGACATTATTAATAAATTAGCGTGAATTAATGCCTGTTTCAATAATGGGAATACCGCATTAGTAGAGAACAATAAAGGTTACATGTCTGCTTTGTCATCGATAAAATATTAGCAAACGATATGATTATTCATGCAGATAATATGTGGTGAAAGAATTTTCGATAATGTGCATTTTTATGACGTAGTGATAATTTGTATCAGTAACAAGGATTAATGATAATATGTTCCAGATCATAAATGGAATAAAATACATTTATAGTCTTATGAGATAGTTAATTAAATAAGCTTAGTTCGTTATATAAAATGTATAAATATATTTCTCAATACGTACACCCACGCCGTGTGAAGAACAAAAGAGCATGTATGAGAAGATTAGTTGGTGTGAGTGAATCAAGAGATATATGGCGATCGATAGTTTCAGCCTATCCCGTTTGAGGCGTGAATATATATGTACATGTACAAATATAACAATATATTTGTCCCTAGTTTCTTCTGAAAACTAGTTTTGATATTAATATGTGTTCTAATCCATTATTACTTATCGTCATATGAATTAATTGGTATTACTTAACTAAATTAAAAATCTATGTGTACATACGCCTATGACTACAAATTGTGTGTACTAAAAAACATACTTGATTCACGAAAGAAAAGGCAGTAAGTCTTAAATAGTCTTAAAATCAGTTTGTGGTGGATGGTGTGTGATATAGAAAAACATCTTCTGGCCTCTTTATCAGCGTTGTCAAGACGTTTACGATTAGTGATATAGATCTAGTAATATAGATCTTTATAAAAAATGCGAGTATATATAATTTGTAAATATAATTAGCGTGTAGTACACTTTACAGTGTTCGGCAGAAATTAGCGGGTGGGTTGGTTTCTAAATCAAAGATATGATTGGCTGTAATTCTCATCCGAAACCTGTACAAACTTTTTTTCTGTATTCCTATATTTTATGTTTACATTTTTGCAATGAATTTTGAATTATTTTTTACCAAGCAATGTATTTTCATTTGTCCCGTGCCTCTCTGGAACGTAAAATAAATGCTTAGGCATAGGAGGCAACTAAAGGACCAAGGGTAAATGAAATCTATTGGGTGATGGGCTAGTTATCTGCTACCATTATCCTTTCAATATAACAGGAAGCTTTTATTCTGTGAAATTCATAAATATATACTTTGTTAAATAATTAGTTGACTATCCCGCCTCTTGCAATCGTTTATACTTTATCGGCCAGACCGGAAAGCGTATTTTAAAATTTGCAGGACAAAAATGAAACAATATTGTAAGTTCGATTCAGTTTATTGTCATTATAACATAATAAGTAAGATTAAGTACTATATTACATAGCCTTATAGTAATTGTAACTAAGAATTTTGTCTCCCACTTTCGATCCATTCGAAAAGGTTCAAAGGTTGTTAGTGTATATCTTGATTGCTCAATCTAAGTCTAATTTTCTAAAAGACCCTTCGACACCGAATATCTCTGAGCTAGTCTTGGATTTCCCAGTCCTTTTGGATTCCAAAGAAACCTGGTTCGCCTGCTCTTGATACCAGTCTCTATAACTCTCCACTTTAGTTTTCCAGTGCTCTGCGAAAATAATTACATGTTTAATAAAGAACGTCACGTGCTAGTCTGAGACGTACAAAGAATGCTAACTGTCTGTCTTTCCAGCATATCATAGGAGGCTACGAAGGGACTAGGGTTCAATGGAATAACTTGTTAATCTGTCACTGTTTAACAGTATAACCCCAATATTCATGATAAAAAGTGCCCTAGGAGATGTTATATCTTAGAATCCACCCCGAAAGAGATTAAAGGACGTGAATGTGTAGGTATGTATGTATATATAACTAAGACACATGACGATAATATACATATGTATGTGACGTACAGAAAAAGGATTACATTTGAAGTACTTATGAACCCTGTGTATAAAAGAAGAGGTGTAGCAATGTTGGTGAAGCGAAAGTGGCTTGCTAGGACAATAGACAATCATGGCCATTACCCCTTGCGGAGTAGTTAGTATCACAACTATCTTTTACTAAAGTATTCTTATACCTGTGCTAATGTTATTCCAACATCGATATTTATGCTTAAAATGAACAATGAAATATTACGTCTCTGAAGCTCAGGGATATAGCCAGCAAGGAACAATAGGATCTTAATAATATTAATATATAATATATTATAATATTGTACATACATATACATCACGCCTGATTCCCTGTAGAGGGGTAGGCAGAGATCCCCATTTGTCCCGATCCTGACAGACCACTTTCGCTTTATTGACATTCATACATCCTCTCATACACTCTCGGCGGGTATAGGTACTCCTAACGTCACCTTTTTTCAATATAGCGTCTATCTGACTTATATTATTGTATGTCTTTATATTGTACTAGTGACCCGCTCCGGCTTCGCACGGGCTTATTATATTATCTGTGGCACGGGTATAAAATATATAGCCTCCTCTACCATTTAATGGATGTTATTAAACATATAAACCTTTTTCTTGAATCACTCTATCTATTAAAAAAACCGCATTAAAATCCGTTTTGTAGTTTCAAAGATTTAAGCATACAAAGGGACATAGGGACAGAGAAAGTGACTTTGTTTTATACTATGTAGTGATAAGGTACTTACTAATTAAATCTTCTACGGACCCATCTTCACCCCCGTATTCAGCTGGTAGTATCGACTTCGGTATGGACTTGTGCATCTCTTTGTAATTCTGATTATGTACTTGGAACTGAAATGAATAAGTTTGTTAACAATTATCTACTTAGGTTATTGGTCCTTTCCTATTTTCATAGGTAGGAAGTATCACGTATACTTTGTGATTTTAAGCGTGTTTTTAAGCCTAGCAACTGTCATTTCATTGAGATATGCCGACTCTTTATATTCACCAAGGTTTTCAAAGATCGTATGGCTTACATATATCACTTCCTTAAATCCCTTTTAGGATAGTCAGAACTTCGATGAATCAATATTTCCAAGTTCATTTAACATCACTATTTAAATTCTAATGGCGTTGATATTAATGTCTCATTGCTAATTCATCACCAAATAAATATTATTAACCTTGTATCCTATATTTATCCCTACGACATGCTATTAAGAAAGACAGGTATTTTTTATCGTACTAACCCGTTTCTTCAGCTTCTCTCCTAAGAACATCTGTAGCAGTTTATACACCGCTTCGAAGCCCGGAGGGGTGTTCAGAATGTGGTTGCCCCTCTGTCTCACAGGCTGGGCTTTCTCGAAACACGTCACGGCCTTCTTAGCTAATGCAGGTGTCCACTGACCCAATATACTCATGCCTGTGTCCTTCATGTCTACAATTACTTCCTAGAAATAGACAAAATTAAGTAAGCTTTTGTTATCATAAATACGTAAGCGACAATTAGTCAGATGGTTGAGTTTGCGTTACCTCACAAAGGAATTTTTTTGGCTACTCAAAGCCCAGTTTAACCTGATGCCAGTATTCAACCTGATGGGTGGTGTTACATATCGCTGCGACTTTGAATGATATTAGAAGTGACTTTTTTAAATACTTGCAATTTGCTCTTAGCGTTAAGTATGGATTGAAGTCAGTACTTTATTTCTATATACTATATACTTTCAGATTCTTTACAAGATGAGAAAACAAACAGCGCACATGTTGTGACCACTGGCTTGTTATGTGTATGGTACAAATCCAACAGTAACTGTGATAGACTGCTGACACTAATGTTATTTGAAAGTTCTAGAAAGATCGTTGTCATCAGGAACTATGGTTCTCCATATTACCCCGTACTTTTAGGCATTTACCTCTCCAGCAACTGCAATGTGATCGTCCTCCAGCATAAGGATTTCGGTGATCATGAAAGACACCTTAATCACGTCGTTCAGGCTGAACCGCGATGTATCCAGTACTCCTAACCTCACTATGCACACTCTAGTGGAATCTTCACTTGCACACTTTCTTAGAGGTAAGAATACACTGAAAGAAAAAGTTGAAGGATTATAATTAACAACGATAAACGCGTTCACGACCATTAACAGAGTAGTCAGATGTTCAGATTTCCATCTCCGCAATTGCGAAGGTAGTGATTCTATGGCCAATTAAAATGCACGGGTTGAACAGATAATCAGTACTCAATGTGACAGATGGTAAGCCATGTCGCCATTAACAAGCACTAGATATTACATGTTCGGGGAACAGGTAGGTTACCTCACGATGATTTCCCTCACAGTAAAATTCGATCAAAATTAAGAATAAGAATATTTAATATTATGTTGTTGTTAATACTTATACTTTACGTATATTTCCGTGTGGCAGTCAGAAGATCGTGTGTTCACCTCGAACCCACGTGTTGATGAATAGTAATTACAATTAGTGATATACGGTAGATCATATACGAGCACAGTATACATTGTTCCGAAGAATAGGTAAAATTCCTGACGATATTTTAGTTTACTGTAATTGGTACATTTACCAAATTTTTTTATTGAATAACTGTGTTTACTCTTTTGTTTTAGATGAACTTGTTATTATTGATATATACTGATGAGTGAATAAATTGATATTACAGATGAGGACCTACTGATTTTTTTTTTTTGTTTATTAGGCGCTTCAATTTTGATTCAAAGGCATGGGCTCTCTTGAACTATACCAAATCAATGGAAGTAACTTTTATACTTACCCCAATTTTAATATATCTTGCAAGTTTTGCCCCATCGGGTCTCTATCAGAGAAAAACTCAGGAATCAAGCTGCGCATTGTGTAGGACATGTCCAACTTCTCTTTGGCTTTTTGAATACTGTACTTGCATCCTCTCAAATAGGTGAGGAGCCATTGGTCAGCTGAAATATGGAATAAAATGTTATGCATTTCATTAAAATTGACCCCGATAATTTAAATTTATGGAATCATAACCATAATAGTTGTGCTAATTCCAAGACGATAATAAATACACATTGTAAGTTTCTGTCTACCCTAAAGGTGAATGTATACAAATTATATTATATTTCTGCGATCACCGACCTCTATTTTAGAAGATAAAAACCAAGCACTAATTTTGAGAACAGCGACATCTACATTTATTTTATGGAACTCATAGTAACTTCGATTTCAATGTAGTATTATTATTGTTATATAGATGGCACTGTTTACAAAATATTAACTTATTTGTGCTTCCACATGTACATTGAAAGTACTCAATTATTTATGCAAGGTTTTATTTGTTTTTGATATCTGGAGCATTAGATCTTTATAGATATACGTACGAGGATTAATATGTGCTAAATGGGGTTCCATTTTAAGCCAATCCCTCAACGCTGTGATATCGCCAGGAATCCTTTTTTCATTTTCGCCGAGCTCATTTTCCGCCCGCTTTTGCAGCGCGGCCGGTAGAGGTCGTATTTTCATCTTTGAATATTATTTCTTTCTGCAATATTAAAAATGCAAATAATGTGAACATTGTATCAAAGAGACATTTACAAACCATATGCAGATGTATTCTAAAGATAAATTATATTTCAGGTCACCGAATAGTTGAATAGTACACAATTATCTGTAATTAGGAGTAAATTAGGGTGTAATCATTAATATTTATCCCTAGATATTGCGAGGTTTCCTTATTTTTTGTATCCTTTTAGCCTGACCACGCCCTAGGGCATGAGTGCATTGGCATTCAAATCTAATGTATACAATTAAGTACGAGTAACTTTATTTCCTTATAGCATCTATTCAATATTTCGTATTTCTAAACCCATAAATGCACCGTGTTACCAACCAATCATTAACGTAGTTTTAAGAGATTCGCGATTTATACTCATGATTAATAGCAAACGGGACTTATCGCGTATGTTTTTAAATAATCAGTAAAGTTTTTAAATAAATAATCAGTCTGCCCGTGACCATGGCTGCTGCAACGTAGCCGAAACGTCGTGTTAATAAAGGTAACTTTATTATTTAAAAACATACGCGATAAGTCCCGTTTGCTATTAACAATCAATAACGTATTGCTTTATTTATTTATTTTATTAAAAGTCAGCACAATCACGCATAGATACGATCAGCGGAGTCACACATGCAGTAGATAAAATGTATGACTTACGAACTAATATTCAATATCTTGATCAATTAATTGCATAAACAAAATAAATAATAATATGATATTTACATGTTTATAGTAATTACATTTTACGGAACCTACATACTACCTACATATTTACCGCGATGCCTAAATAGAGGTTGAGTTACCATCACCTAATATGTTACCAAAAAGACTGGTTAAATAATTTCATCTGCGCTATGTAAAACGATGAAAATTCAAACTGTATCATTGATCATAATTTTGCAAACGAATGGAGAATGCAATGCTTCAGTATATTAGTATTAATTACACTCTAGTTAACGTGTAAAGTTGTTACATCTCACATCTATGCAATTGCTCTTATTATTTTTCTCATTAACATGAAATGACTTCATTCGGTTAGCAATGGGTATTCTTATATCTGTGGCTACTAATGTTCTAAACAATAAAATTTACTTGTCTTAATATTTACCTCAATATCTGTTTTGTTTTGTCCCGTGGGAATAAAAAGAATGCTAACTAGCGGCCATTCTTCCCAGCATGTAATAAGAAGTAGGGACTAGAGGTCTATGGAATGTATTGGGCGATGAGATAGCAATCTGTCAACAATTTTCCATTCATAACATTTATCCTAAAAGTAACCTAGACGATGTTATATCTCCGGAGTTCTATCCTTTCCAAAAGTGAGTAAAGAGCGTGAATGTATATGTACTATGTATATCTATTTTATCTACTATCTCAGATAAAGTAATTGACCTTGATGTTTTTTGCCAAGCCTTTGATTCAACCACTTTTTTCCTGACATCCTTATTGGTACGAAATGCAACAAATACTACGCTGAGGGGAAATATTGTGAGGAATCCTATCCGTTTCTCGAACGTGTAGTAGTCAGTGCTTTTAAATCGTGCCTTGGCTTACCACCTGTCACATCGAGTAGAATCTATCTGTCGAAATGGCCATAAAATTATTATCTCCGCAAACCTCATGATTTATGTAAAATAATGTTCTTTTCTTCAATTAACATCGTACAATTACGAAATGCGTCGAATACTGCGGTGAAGGAAAACATCGTGAGGAAATCTAACTGTTCCCCGTGCTTGGAAATGGTGACATTACCTATCACCTGTCACAACGAATATTGTCTATCTGGTTAAAATTATTATCTCAGCAAACCGAATAATGTTTATTGTTTTATATTCTTCAATTAAAACCGTACAAATTTAGTTAAAGTCAACATTGTATTTTGTCACAACTGCCAAACTGTTCCGCGAACGTTTTCGTCCATTGACTGATAAACTAATCAAATAGATGTGTTTTATTTTCAGTAATATAAGGCTATCGTTTTAATCTTTTGCTAATACATTTTTCTTTGCGAATCATGACTTGTAATTTCTAGTATAAGCATTACCTTTTACGGCCACCTGGCTGTTGTGATAACAACTGGGTTTACACATTGACACATTACATAGCTATTAAACACGCATTGCCTTTAAATAATACTACATACACTTCACGACTTATAAACCTGGCAGGGTAGTCAAAGGTTCACGTGTCCATTACCGGGTTAGTTATTGCTAGGGCCTTGAACCTACACGTTTAACAAATAGTCATGACCTAATGTGACTAGTGGTGAACAGAGTTGCAATTTACAGGCACTGACTATTACCTTTGACGAGGAAGAGGTAGGTTTCCTCAGAAAGTTGATGCATTGTACTCATGTATTTTTATTCAAAAAGGGTGACGTTAGGAGTACCTATAACCGCCAAATGTGTATGAGAAGATGCAAGAGTTTCAATGAAACGAAAGTGTTCTGTCAGGATCGGGACGAATGGGGATCCGTGATCTCTGCCTACCCCTCCACAGGGAATCAGGTGTGATGTGTATGTAAGTATGTATTTTTATTGGTAAAATTTACATACTCGTAGTAGTTTTTTTATTGTGATTTGCACCTTGAACCTACAAATACGGCCCCAACGACAGAGCTACGCCGAACTTGAAGCGTAATTAAAGATATTTTGAAGATAATTTTAAGATAACCGGGCATTAATTAACAACAAGTCTTATCATAAGTTCATTAACCCTTTGGGAAAGATTTGGATGCAACTTTCATGTGACATTGTCTCATTTTATTTAAAACAAAAAGACAAACGCGTTCACGACCATTAACTTTTGCGGGGTAGGCAGAGGTTCAGGTATCCATCTCTGCAATTACGAAGGTAGTCATTCTATGGCCACACGAACCCACGTGTTAACCAGATAGTCAGTACTCATTGTCACAGGTGGTAGGCCATGTCGTCATTTACAAGCACTAACTTTTACCTGTTCGGGGAACAGGCAGGTTTCCTCACGATGATTTTCCCTCACCGTAGTATTCGGCGCATTTCGTAAATGTATTTTTATTACAAAAATGTAAATAGAAATTCATTGTACTTCATTCCACTGGTACACACTGAAGCGGGATTTCAAACCTGTACCCACTGATACAGAGTCAAGCCCCAAACAACTAAGCTACATCGAATTACATAAAAAGATAAATTATTTATTGCACAAAGGTTTAAGTTTCTATCTCCGTAATTATAGAGTTATTGATTATACGGTCACCCCAAACTAATTTCACATGTTACTACAGATAAAACGTGTCATTATCTAACGTGAAAGGTGGTAAAACGTATCGCCATTTGCAAGCACTATCGATTCCAAGAAATAGATAGGATACTGACTGTACAGTTGTGTGCAGTTTTATTATATATGAACTGTAATAATGATTAATATAATTTATAAACAGGTTCATAGCATTCTTTATACAGTTTCCATTTAGTTGCTATTAAAAAGTGAAAATGCTAATCATCCATTTGAATTTTGAAATACGACTTCACGTCAACTGATGTATTATTTGATATTTAGTTGCTTGTACATCAAATAAGAGTAGATTAGTATTTATTCAAATATGGAATATTTTATCGAGATGAACTCAACTTTAATGAACGTTTCAGAAATTCAACACTTTTAAAATGTATCT
This sequence comes from Leucoptera coffeella, assembly GCA_030578115.1. Taxonomy (NCBI): domain Eukaryota; kingdom Metazoa; phylum Arthropoda; class Insecta; order Lepidoptera; family Lyonetiidae; genus Leucoptera; species Leucoptera coffeella. The sequence goes on along the minus strand of JAMBLF010000961.1, from coordinate 127,765 downwards.
ATTTTATGCATACACGCTTATGTTTCTTTTCAGTATTCAACAGCAATACCCAACAGATATTATTAACTATATAGATATCTAGTTAGTTGTTAGTTTCATGTGTCTGTTTATCTTAACTCAGCACATGTATCTACATCTATATGTATAAACATCCGTGGCATGATCCAGTTGAAAATGTAACCTGTAACCTTTAAATTACAAGCAAGGAGTGTAACCTCTAAAACAACAGAAGTGTAACCTCTAAAACATAGCAGTGGTTTTAGAGGTTACACTCCTTATATCCACAATATACGTTGAAATTTCTCAACAAGAAATATTAAATATTATATTTTTATTATGTGTGCATTCTATGTAAGCTTTATATATTTTTCGTTGCACTTGTACACAGTATAATACATAATTAAATAAAAATATATGTACACACTATACACTCATACACTATGTTTTATGAAATCAAATTTATCACAATCATAATCTGATAATAACCAAGATTTGGACTAGATATATATGACGAATAAGTCAGTAAGAATACTCAAGATTCCTAAGGCATACCCTAATATATTAAATGATTATTTTGCTTCATTGCTTAAAGCATATAAAATATTACATAAATAGTGAATGCATGTAGAATCATTTCGTATAATATTTAAAAGTTGTAGTCATATTTTTTACTCTTGTTTACGAATATTATTTCCAATAGCTCACAAACAAACACAATATTAAAGAAACACACTACTTACTAATTTAAACTATGTGTACACACTTCAAATTCACAGCACCAACTGAATAAATCTAGTACACAACAAACAATAAAACTGAACAGATTTATTAAAACCCAAACCCAAATTTTATCGCGACTTTTATTAATAAACGAACCCAAGCGGCGATAACATCGCTGATATGCTGATAACACGACAGGCTGGGTCGACAGCAAAACTGTTTTTAATCGATCATTTTACTGTGAAACCTACATACAAATATAACTGGAAGTCATCTATGCTGTACAGACATTACGTCACCGCATAAACACAGAAACTGATTAGTACAGCCACTGTAAGGTCATTCAGAGTACCGGCGCTGTAACTAATCAGCGAGATGAGATGTTATTTGTTTTGACTTGTTACGTTCGTTTGATTACTAATATTGTTTCCGTACCGGTGAATGAAAACAAACTCTTTCACGGGCATTATCTGTGGGGTAGGCAGAGTTTCCGGCTAGCTCTGTAAATATAAATTTTGTGATTTTATAGCCATCCCGAATCCACGTGCTAACCAGATAGTCAGTTCTTATTGTGATTGGTAGTAAACCTTATCTTCATTTGTAAGCAATGACTATCACTTATGCCAAGAAATAGCAAGGTTTCCTAGTGATATATTCCCTCACCATTTTCGTTGCATTTCGCTCATGTATAGCTCAGATTCTAGGAATCGAACCTGGGAGTATACGATAACAGTTCAAGAGAATACCCGTGTGTGCCAGGGAGATCATCCATTAGTATAATCGAATAATTAGAATAATCAATTCTTGTTATTCCGCCGCGATGGTTACACCAACTACGCCAGCTGCTACAACCGAAGAAAAACGAAGTCGAAAGTCCAAGTGGTCTCTTCCTTGTTCTTCGGTTTGTTCCAGTTGAGGATCCAAATCTTAACCCAAACCAAACATATTAAGCCAGTTTGGCATCACAATTACACACAGTCAGGATTGGGACAAATGGGGATCCGTGCTCTCTGGCTACTAGGGAATCAGGCATGATGTGTATGTATATACTAATGAAAACGTTCATTCTACTCTTGCGTAAGTATACGTTGTCCTTCCATGCATACCCTTATACCTTCACAGGGAATTAAACAGTGGACTTTTCGCATTCTGTACAATATTGTTAATGTATAATATATCACGATTCAGAGGCCACTAGTTCTATTCTACTCGATAAGAGATACAAGTAGAGTCTAGCATTAGATATAGCATTTTTTTATATAAAAATGGAATACTCTGATACTTAGGCGTAACTCTCTTGCAGCATTTGGATGGCAAGGAAATAGCCTGTGTGGTAATGTATTCAATTAATATGCTGTATAATATAATAGAAAAAAAAAATGTATCCAATTGAAAATATTTTTGGAAACATCCCAGTTACCGTGTCAAAAGCAGTACATGTTATTTCATTCATGCATTTCGAGGAACGTTTAAAAATAGTTAACAAAAAACACAAAAAATCTAGTTGATTTACCATATGGAATTCCACAAACAATTTATTCCTTTATTTTAAAATATTATTTCATGTGTAACCTTAAACATTACGAGTACATTTATTATTATTTTAAACCCTGTCTTGCTTGTTCCTTGAGGGCAATTTTTAATCCAGTTCAAGTTTTCTAAATGAGCCTTGGATACCAAACATTTCTTCCGTAGTCTGTGGCTTCCCTAGTCGCTTGCTTTCGTCTGTACCAAAACGGTCTTCTTGGGTCATCCAATCCTTGTACTCTACGAATTTGTTCACCCAATAATCTGAAATAACATTAAAATTATACAATGATGGGCCTGGCTATACAAAAAGGGAGCATGCTGCGAGAATATTAGGCACTCTGCGCTTCAATAACGGTTGCAAAATTTCAGATTTATCATTTAATTATTTTAACTTTGTTTGTTAAGCAAATAAACCGACTTATATTCTAATCTAATAAAATAAAAGACAAAAACTATGATTTATTTTAATAATGACGATCGCATAAAACCCTGTTTCATTAATGAATCTTTTTTTTAATCACCACATCTGTAATTAGTGTCGGATGGTTAAAGGTTAATTGTCCACCGACAATTAAGCGTTGTGATAGTCAATTGCCACTACAAAACCCATTTTTACTCGTTAATCATTTTCCTATGTATCAGGTCGTTAACCATTCCATCTAAAACAATACACAGCGTATTACCAATTGTGGGAATTGTGCAGCTTATCTTTATAAAAATGGGTTTAAAAAAAAAATCTCTTACCAATAGAATCTTTAAGAGGACCTCCGTCACCACCGTATTCTGTTGGCAAAACTTCTTTTGGATAATCTGATACAATCTCTGATAGGCTTTTGTAAACTTTGAGCTGCGAATAAAAAGAATTTGAATCAATTAGTTAAGTTTGCTATATCATCAAAAATTCTACGAGCAACTAAAATACTGAAATATTTTGAGGTGAAAATAAGGCAACAATCTATTTCTACTAACACTGATTCACTTTAACCTACAGATGTATATCTAAAATGTGTAATACAAAATTTGCAGAGTAAATATACAAATAATGACTCAACTTTCACTCAACACTCAACTTCACTTAGATTAGATGAATACATACCCTCTGCTTAGCTTTCTCGCTGATGAAACTTCTGACAATTCCAAAAACAGTTTCCAATATTTGAGGCATGTTCAGGTGTCCACTGCCTTTTAACCGCAGTGGCATAGAATCCTGAAAAAAGTAATTACACTTATTAAGAATAAGCGAGTATTATTATTAATAGACTAACACAGTCTTATTTTGCTTAAAGTATTTGTCCAAAAAGTGAACCTTTTCCGGCCTCTGACCATCCTGAAAGGGTAAGTGATCATGTCAATGACTATGTACATCTATGAAAGACTCGCGATTTAAATGATTTTCACAGGAAAAATCGTCGGGAAACGTCGGATAACAAAAGTAAATACTTTGTTTATAAAAATATACGCGAGAAGTCCCGTTTTACTTGTACTATGTACATCTACTCAAATATTCACTAACATACAACAACAATTTACCCTTGCGAGGTAATCAGAGGTTTACTTGTTCGGACGCACGATATTCGCCTTTTCGGACGTAAAATATGGAACCATGTGTTAACCCAATGAGATAGGTGGTAAACTAGACACCGATGTATGGATAGGTTCCCAACGCTGTTTTCCCTCAGGGTTATCTTTCACACTATCGGAATAATATATAAACCTTACCTGCGTGATGACAATCATTTTCTTGATTGTCTGTGGAGTGGCATTAGTCAGATGACCCATAGTCAGTCCTTCGTAATCAACTAACACTTTCGTCCCGATCACCGTCGACGTGTCATCTTCCATGACGAGAATCTGGAATTGATTGATATTGTTATATTATAAGTTAGTTACGGTTAGGCTAAAAAGAAAGTTATTTAAGTCATCGGTATAAATGTAATTGATTATAGTAGGTGTGTAAGTAATTTAAACTTCAAAAGTCTGATAAATTAAGACATATAACAGTCAGATAGATGCTATATTGAAAAAAGGCGACGTTAGATGAAAGAAGATGTATGAATGTCAATGAAACGAAAGTGGTCTGTCAGGATCGGGACAAATGGAGATCTGTGATTTCTGCCTACCCCTCTACAGGGAATCAGGCGTGATGTGTGTGTATGTAAATTATTTTATTGAGCAATTCTTGTAACTACATTAAGCTAACGTATTGGCTTTATCTAGAATTTAATAATTTATTCCGTTTTGCGATCGGTCCTAATCTGGAACGGTAATAGAATACTTAATAGCTTCTTTTAATCCTGATATATCGTAAGAGGCGGGTAAGGGACTGGGGCTTATATAACGTTTGAGGAGTTTCAAGTTGATAATATAGAATATAATGGACTTTCAATACTAAGAAGAATGCTACAATACCGCACTTCCATTGTATCTCCAAGATTAACAGAATTAAGGGATTATTGTATCTATGTCTGGACTAACCTGACACAGGTAGTAGAAGACACACACTATGTCGCTTTGGTCGAACTTCTGGGGGTCTAAAGCTCCCGGTCTCATAAGCAGCGTTCGCGGCACGAAACTGTCCTTGGCTTTTGGCAGAATTACACAGGCTCTATAGGAAAAAAAACATTTTATTTACATATATACACATTGTTGACAACTTACATAGAGTGAATGGCTGAATAATGCTAATTGACCAAGGAGGTCCGAGCTCGATTTCCAGTGGAGGCACAGTTAAGAATAATACTTTAAATTATGTGCGTTGTTTTTTTTATTTATCGAATATAAGTATACATTTTTACGGCATACGTTACAATTACAACTCTTTAATATAGTAAGAAAGGGACTTGTTTCATGATTTAGCCTAGTTTTGATGACTTTTAGTAATAATATGTTAAAAATTAATACAAACCCAGATCGAAGGACGTCAAAAAACTTTGCTTCAGTAGGCTTAAGTTTCTTCGTGATGTCAGGCGCTGTGTTGCGTAGAGTGTAGTACAAGTCTAACTTCTTCTTTACTCTCTCTAAACTATACTTGCAGCCTCTTAGGAAAGCTATTAGCCACTGATCATCTGTAATGTACGAATAAGATACTATCAAAATATGCACCAACATTATTTCTAGATTCTACCTATCACTTTGGGTGCTGCCTATCTAGTGATACGCGGGCTTCGAATGAACCATACCTAACATGCCTTTGAAATTTCGGAGAGGGGATTCAAGCCTCTGACTACCCCGCCATAATAAAAAAGGAAGTGTGTATACACAAGTCGTGAAGCGTATGTTATGTTATGGTTTAGGCGTTGATTCCGCAACTAAGAAGTTTGATTTTAAGGCCTACTCAAATGTTAACAATATAATCAGCACCTGATATAATTGGTGCTATTACCGACAAGCAAATACTATTTCTCGATAAAATACTATGAATGCTCAACAATGTGACAGGGTTAGCGTTGGATCCAGTGTATTGTGAAACGTATCTTAAGTTTATGTAGCGGAATATTAGTGATATTAATTTATTAACTCTTTCTTAATATTTTTTTTATTTTATTTAAACACAGCAATTTTTTCACTAACTTCCTATGTCTACATTTTCATTATTACATGAACAATGTACGAGTACAAGTAAGGAGTTTGTTCAATTTCAATCTATTATTATTATAAATCCAACTTCATACCTGTTCTAGCAATAAGATGCTTTTGTTTGCTGACCCAGTCCTTAAGGTTTTGCAGGTCATCCTGGTACCGATTAGGGTCTTCATGCAGCTCTTCCTTGGCCACCTTTGACAGCTCTGGACTCAAAGGTCTTACGGGCATTGTGCCTGAAAATATAAGTTTAGTGTTATTGTAATACATATATTCATTCAAGACCTTCGCTCTTTCGGGGTGGAGAGATTACGGACCTCGGAGATTTAGTATCTCCTAGGATACTTTTTAGCAAACTTTGGGGTTGTGATGTCATATGAAACATTGGTGACAGGTTGCTAAACCATCAACCCATTGATCCCATTGCCTCCCATTACATGGTGGGAAAAACAGCAGATAGTTAGCATAATTTTTGTACCCCAGACCAGCAAGGGACTAACTAGTACAGGACATTGTTATAAGTTGCCTAATAAGAGACACATTAAGATAAATATTAATATAAGAGTTCCCGCTTGAAAATAGAGATCTAAAGGAATTTATCCTGCAAAAAATAAGATACTCTACATTAAGGCTATCATAGATAATGCACTTAGTTTTACTTATCCTACTTTTACCACATAGACAGCATCTGATGTAACATTAAATAGCAGACTAAATCCCAGTTAATCCGACCTATTTACTTTTTCATACAAAAGAACATGTTTTCACATTTCTTCATTAAAATTGTGTACGTTTAGCATTTTATCTGATAAGGTCGGACATGGATAAAGATAAGATTTAACAGTAAGTGGATTAAGATCCAAAACGGACGTAAATATAGTATTATATCTAACACGATACAGAATTATCGCTACACACAGCTACCCATACAAAACATCGAACCATAAAGATTTATCTGAAATTCAGGCAATTTATAATTTAAATATAATTTAAATTTAATCTTTAAATATTAAATAGACGAAGAAGTATAACAATTGAACTAGTAATCCACTTACCATCACATATTCATCAATGAAAAGAAGGTCTTGATATGTGATTGTATATACTTTCTTTACTAAGACATTACAATAAAGTCGAATGGTGTATTTTTTATTATTTTAGGATACCCTAAAAAACCGGCTTAGAATGTCACCAACTAAGTCCTTTCCCGGAACTACAGGATTTCAATAAGGTTCTAAGATTTGAAAATAGGAATTCTCCATATTGGCTCTCCTATTTTATGCTACTAAACCGCTTTTACTAAAGTAAATGTGTGTAGTGTTTGATGAATTTGCAAATAAAAATACATTAAATTGTCTTGAAAGAATTAAGTGAATAATAAATAAGTTTAAATTTAAAAAAAAATAAAAGATTTTAAGACCCTTGTGGGGTAGTTAGAGGTTTGGGTGTTCATCTCCCCAATTTTGTAAGCAGTACTTTGGCACAATACACGATGTTTTTCCGTACAGTAGTATTCAGAGCATTTCATTGTATGTATTTTTATAGGTAAATGTACATAGAAAATTAGAAATATAATATACCCCGTAATTTGAACCTTGTACCTGTCTACTGATACAGATTTCTGCCCCCAAGCGACTGAGCTGAGCCGAATTAAAATAAATGTAAAAAATCTACAAATTTATTTATCTAATAATGCTTTATTATTTAAATAAACATTGCAATATTTTATAAATATTAACGCTATAAATCTTTATTTGATTGGATTTCTATTCAAATAATAATGCCTCAATGCCGGTTTTCACGATCCGCGTACACTTGGACTAAATGTACCTACTTGAACACTATCATGTAAACCGTCGGCCACCTCTCGTCCAAATGAACTTGGACGTTGTCAAGTCGTCTAAGTAGCCTCGGGCTGGGTCATTCAAGACTTTTAACTAGAACGACAGTAACAATATCTAAGGCACGGAATAAGACAATTGTTCTCTTGTCAAAATGTGCCACAATCAATATTAGATTGAGTAACGTAGATGTGTATTTACAGCCTGTGAATTGACACATATCCAAAGGTACTTTTATACGAATGGATCCTATTTAATTATTCCAAAACACATTGACATTTATTGAATTACTTTCAAACACTTGATTCAAGTGTGTTTATAAACCGGCCTTTGATTATATTAAACATATATCCTTTTATATTATAATTACAAACGAGATAATCTCTTTGCCCACACAAATATGTACCAATTTTCCTCAATTCCATCATTTAGATCTACACATATTCTCATCTCTACATCCCCAACGGCATGTGTAGAGACTAGTGATCGTATTCAACGATCCTGCTAAAACTCTCTTGCTGCACTCACTCCCATTAACCTTCTCATTCATCAGTACATTCATCCCCCTAGTCCCTTAATTGTCTCCTACGACATGCCGGGAAGAACGGCAGCTAGTTAGCATTCGTTTTACGTTCTGTGCTGGGACCAATCAATCAAACAACTAGCCTATGTCAGTCCACTGCTGGACGTAGGCCTCCCCAAGTTTACGCCACAAAACACGATCACTCGTGGCCCTCAACCAACCACTACCACCGACCTTTTTCAGGTCATCGGTCCATCTAGCAGGGGGGCGTCCCACACTACGTTTACCAAGACGCGGCCGCTATGCTGCCATGCCGTGCTGGGACCAACCCAAGTTTTTAAGCAAATAAATTATGGTTACTTACTCAGTCGTGAATTAAATTCCAAGCAAATAATTTTTCCGTCAGTTTTTCCCCTTGAGTATCGACCGAATGACAACAATACATATTATCACACGTTATCTCTAGTCCATATAGGGCATTTCACGTGGTAGATAGCCAATCTTTGGCGACTGATACAATACTGGTGAATATATTGTTCAATAGATACACTTGGATTAAAGTATGCTTCTTATTTTTTGCAGGCGGTATTACTTTTAAGTCTAGTTCATTTTTTATATCTCACGGATTTTAATTGAGTACTATTAATTAATAGTAATGTTATAATTATCTTATTTTTATAGCTAAATTTTAGTGCATCGTTATAACTTAAAGGATTTTTTCAGAGGTATTTAAGGAAGTCAATGTCTATATTTGTATCAACGTACAGAGTCTTCGTGAACATTGACCAAGTTAATGAGTCAGTCATTTATTTTTCTATGAAGTTTCAATAAATAATGTTTTAATATTCTCCGTCTATTAGTATCATACATTTCAGAAGCAAATACACATTATCCAGAAATTGTTTCTCTTATTAAATAGTTTCAGAAAGATGTAAATGTCCTACTTGTTTTTAATACTTATTTGTTGAAAATGAAAGTGCTAATTTATATTCAGGACATTGTTTAAGTTTCGTTTGTTTATTTTTAAGCAACGTTTTATTATTTTCAGGGAAAAGAGGAACTTAGCAACTATTTCACAAAAGTTTTCATATAATACAGTGCGCGACATTATGTTATTATACATATTAATGAATTATTATTGACCTATAAACTCAAACGTAAATTTTCGTACATCACTAACAACTCATAAGACTAAGATATATAATTTTATAGTAACTTATTAATAACTTAAGACCATACTAAATAACTTAAGTTTGATGTACACTTTCCTTGTGACATTACGTAATATTGTCAGTAGTTAATTTGAGATACACTTCTAGCTATACATTTTCTTGCCAAAACAATACAGTATTACACGTACCTGCAAAATTAAATCAAGGAAATTATTATTAATTTATATAATTTCTCAGTCCCGATTCGCAGACTCCCAAAAATTCTGGAAAGGGGTGCGGGGTGAAAGGGGGAGGTGCTTCCCCCTCCTTCCACTCACACCAAGAAACGCATCCTTTGGATTTGAACCAGTATTCGTAGCACTCTCACTGAGTGAGGACGTGTTCGTTCGCCGGAGACTTGGCGCCGCGTATTGGAGTGCAGTGCCGCGTTTACACCTGGGAGGTGCGTGGGAATGTTACTCGATGCCATTTAGGCGCACAAGTGAGCATCCTTTTCTGTTTAGTGCGACTCGTCTCGGACTGACCACAAAAGATGTACTTACAGCGATTTCATTAAGCTAAATCACGCAATGGTGGTCTATGAACACGTTAAACTCAATATACTTATCATAGAGTAAATACACATACATACACGCCCTTTAAGTCCTTCGGGTTGAACCATAGACACATAAAGTCTCCCAGCATACAGCAGTTACATTGGGATTGTGATTGAAATTTTATGAAACATAGGTGATAGGTTGCTAGCCCATCGATCATTACGGCATTGACCTCATATGCCTTTATCGCTTCCAACGATCTGCTAGAAAAAACATGAGCTAGAGATTATTTTTTCGTCCCTAACAAGCTCGGGATAAGTCTAATGTCATTAAATAACATCATAATATAATTAACAAATATTGATTTATAAACGACAAGAATGACAGTTTACAGTAGTATTTTAATACAGTAATATTTAAAAAATCGGTAAGGGAAGCCATTGTCGGGAAGCCTACATATTCTTTGTATCAGCAACACTATAGCCACCTAGTATTTGCAAAGTGCAATGGTCTCATGCTATTTTGTACACATGATATCAAGTTAAACGAGGTTAAAAAACTTCTTTGTTATGACGATAACCGATCGAACCTTTTTCTGGAAAGCGTTGTTCAAGTTCATGCCTATAATACCTTTAATAAAGACAAAATTAAGTAATTAATTAGTATTTTTATTTAAATTAACAAATAATTTGTTCTATCTTGGTCATAAACGTTGTCCCTTGCTAAGATATAGGTCAAACTAAAATACATATTCTTAGAAAAAAAACCGTATTCAAATCCCTATACGTTTCACGTATATAGGTAAAAACAAATGTACCTATTAGCGCATAACAAATCGAAACAAAAGGGGCATCCGTAATCTCAGCCTACCCCTCTGTAGAGAAATGGGCGTGATAGTATGTATGAATTTAGCATAAATAGGAAACAATACATCAATCGCGCCTAAATCTATAATAAGCCTCTCACGACATACATGACTAAAGGTAAAGCTATATTTCAGTTCTTTTTATAAATTTACAGTTATTTATTGTTCATTGGACTGATAATTGTTGTGTCCAATAACTAGTTACGGACTCTAATCAATATTGTAATCATTCTATGTAATTTTTTTAATAAATAGTGCCCCCGCGAGCACGAAAATGGCTACATATGTATTTATACAACAAGAGACCCCTTAGAAAGGTTAGAGATTTAAGTGTCCATCCCTGCAATTCATTCTATGGCCACCTCAAACCTAATTATAACAATTCAAATGTGACATGTCGGTCGTGTCGCTTTTTATTAGCTTTGACTTATACCGTAATTGGATCATAGCGTTAAAATTAATGTAATAGTGCCTTATTGCAACCTTATTACCAAAACCTTATTGCAAAAACATACATACATGAATAAGAAACCTTTGCATTTAGTACACGTTCGACGGAATGTGTATCCAAAACCTAAATTTATTGTCAAAGCCTCAACAACTGCGCTTTGCTAAACTAATTGAACTATAGCGAACTTAGCTGTCAACTATGTTATCTCGCATTGTCACTTATGGGCAATTATAGGAATTATGAAACAATCATTTATTTTCACGCATTCGTCATATTAAGTTTGCACTGAAATAAATAAACTTAATATGAAATAAATGAATGAACTTTATTTTATTCTTGGGCCGCCTATTAACAATATTCGACATTTTACAGTTTTGTAGACGGAAAGTAGCATTGCAAAAATATAACGTGGACGATCAGAAATAAAAATGTCGTAATTCGATCACTTATCTATTAACACTTTAATATTTAGTAACTAATGAACACGATTAACTACTATTATAAGTAACTAAGTAATCCGTTTACTTTTTTAATTATTATCGTAACATACTACACAGAAGAGGACGTTTGCTTTTCTTATATTTATGTGTTCTTAGTAAAGTAAGTAAATAGATATCCTTTATATCGTACGACATTGTTGACGTGGAATATTGTTGGATAAAACACATGAGTAAGCAAGATCTTGATTGTAAATAACATACACAGTGTTGACGATACTTTTTTATGATTTCTGGCTTATGCTTACTATAACTAGGTTAAGTATGTTTAGTAAGTAGCACAAATACACTCACGTTCAGAAGTCCTGAATGTAAAATAAGTTCCAAAGAATCTATTTTCACGTTCATATACAATAGTTAGTAATATCTAATGTATTGAATAGTCTATTAGCCAAACATAGAAACCTCTAGAGGTGTTAGTTATTTGACTCGGGATTAGTTAGCCCGCATCGAAACGGTTAAATTGTTTTTTTTTGTAATAAACCGTTCGCAGATTGATATAATCCGAGCCATATAAAATTTGCAAGTAAGAAGAAACCAGAAAATAACGTTGAACTGAAGTGTTAGAACTGTAGTTGAATTCAGTCCATATGCCACCAAAGCAACAAGTATTGTAAATCCCACATTAAAAAAATTCATTGTTTTATAGTTACCTATTTATAATTGAAAACTATGACATCTTCGACCAGCGCTGAATATGACTGATAAGAGAGTAACCAAGTTTACTTTATAATCCTGAAAAAAATAATAAAAACTAGTTGTTTTTAGGCGAGTTCGCTCCACCCTGACTAGAAGTGTCCCGTTGCGTCGGCAGGTGGCGGGCGGTGATGGCGCATGGGCGAGGCGCTGGCGCTGCTGTGGGCGGCCGTGGCGCTGTGGGGCGCGGCGCTGGCGGGGCCTCGCTACAGCGCGCGCATCGTGCACTCGGCGGGCGGCGCCCTACGCGGCGTCATCGCCGTGCCGCCCTCCTCGCGACTCGAGCCCGTCGAGCTGTTCCTGGGAGTGCCGTACGCCGCGCGGCCGCCCCGCTTGCGTCCACCCCTCCCGCCGGAGCCCTGGCCTGGCACGAGGCTCGCGGACCGTGCGGCTCCCTCCTGCCGCCAGAGCGAAGACTGTCTTTTCCTCGACATCCTAGTGCCCGGTAGCGGCGCGCGCGGTGCTGACGCGCCCTACCCGGTTCTCGTTTGGATCGGTGCGCCCGACGTGGACCTCACAGCCCTGGCGGCGCACTCGCACTTGTTGGTGATGCGGGTGAGCACCCGTGAGGGCGCTCTCGGGTTCCTCACGAGCGGCGTCGTAGGTGACGCGGCCACGGTGGCCGGCGGCGCCGCAGTGCTCGACGTTGAGGCCGCCTTGCACTGGGTCCGCGCGAACGCCGCGCCATTTGGCGGTGATCCGCAGCGAGTGACATTGGTGGGCCACGCGGAGGCGGCGACGCTCGCTTGCACTGCGCTGCTGCTGCCCTCTCTGAAAGGGGTGGTGGCGGGCGCGTTGCTGCTGAGCGGGGGCCCTCTGCACGTGAGCGCGCTCATGCCGGATGCAGCCCGAGCCAGGGAGCTCGTGGCTCAGCAGCTGCACTGTGACATGACTGAGTCCAACTGGCTCCTGCGCTGCGTCGAGGAGCGTCCGTTCGAGGCACTGGTGGCTCTACAGGGACCGCGCGCGCGATTCTCCGCCGAGTGGGCACCGCGACCGCCCTCGCCTGCTCTTACTGCATTCCGCCGCAGTGACTCGTTCGCGAGCGTGGCCCTGGCAGTGGTGGTGGCGAGCGCCGAGGGAGCGCGCTTCTTCTCCGAAGAGGAGTTGACGCACGGCTTCGAGGAGGAAGAGAGGCTGCGAGTGCTCCGCACTTTCGTGCAGAACTCGTACCGTTTCCACCGTAGCGAGATTTTCGCGGCTATCCGCAACGAGTACACGGATTGGGAGAAGCCCATCCAGCACCCGGTGTCGGTCCGCGACGCGACCCTGGACGCGCTGAGCGATGGCTGCGGCGCGGCGGGCGCACTGCTCGAGGCCCGTCTGCACGCGTCGCGCGGCGCCCGCACTCACGTGGCGCACCTGGCGCATCACCCGCCGCGCGCCCTCCTGCGCCTCGGCAGCCTGCCGCAAGATACGCTCTACTACTTCTCGGGTGCGCCGTTGCTAAGCAACGTGTCTCGTGCGGAGGCGCTCGTGGCTGAGAACGCGCTCGCCCTGTTGGGGGCGTTTGCACGCGGTGACCCCGGAACACTCTGGCCGCGCTTCGAACTCTCTTCTCAGCATTATGTCAGTCTGGGTAAGATCCTTGAACCACTTTGTGTTTGTCTTGACTTGAATTCATTTTATTGCAGTATACATACAATATACGTATTAACTATATGATATATAAACACGTACACTCACGTCCTTTAATCCCTTTCGGGGTCAACAAAACCTTGGAGACATGAAAAAATCTTCTTGGTCAGTATATCATGTACATAATATATTGGGGTTTTGATGCCATACGGATTATTGGTGATAGGTTGCTAGCCTATTGCTTAATAGATTCCATACACCCCTAGTCTCTGAGTCGCCTCCTACGACATGCCGGAAAGAACGGTACCAAGTTGGCTTTCCTTTTCGTCCTAGACTAACACGGGATACGGGGATTATGTATTAGGGGCTAGCTGTCCCGTGATAGATGACTACAAGTGATTTAATTTTTTACTACTATTAATATGGAACCTCTTGACCAGCACTCTCTCATGGAATAGACGTTATGTGTACCAAGTAATAAGACCCATTACTGTTCAAAACAATAAACATAATACTAACAACAAAATGTACAGAGCTAAACTTTTTGTTATTCTTATAACCAGTACTTTAGGCTCAGAACAAACCCCCTTACCTTGGTGCTTACTTAATATTGCATGGCGTATGCACAGGCAGCCGTCTGCGCGTACGCAGCCACTTCCGCGGGCACAAGATGGCGTTGTGGCTGCACCTGATCCCGCAGCTGCACCGCGGGGGCGCCCCTCTACCGCACCACCAGTTCGCTCCGGGGGAGGAGTTTGCAGGAGAACTAGCACCGGAGGGGATGGGGCCTCTTGACACTGAGGAAGCTACTGCAGAAGAGGAGCCGCTTACGGGCGCGCAACTGGAGAACAACGGCTGCGAGTCGGTGGAGGCAAGCAGTAGTGTCGCTCCGAGTGAAGCGGTAGTGGATTCATCTGCCCCGGTGTTACCACGTGGGTACCCGTCGTGGGCGTGGGCGTGTGCGGCGGCGGTGGGCGGTGCTCTGCTGCTGAATCTGGTGACGTTGCTGGTGCTTCTCGTGCGGAGGAGACAGCCCGGCCGCACTGCGAGGTCTCGCCGCCGTGGATGCCATTCGCCTGTAGGTGAGTTCTAGTTTTCTCTTCGACGTAAATGATGCATCAATAGGTTTGGATTGTTTTTGAACCTGTAGGATATATATACATATATATGTAATGCAATATGTAAATAATATATTTCTGTCCACTCAGCGTACATTATATTTTTAATACATATTAAGATAAAAGATTTAATAATTACTAGTCCATTTCTAAGTTTCTTTAATAAATAAGATTGAAACTGGGATACACAAAATCTCACAGGTAATTTTCAGCATGCATTGAAACTTTTTACGTGCCTGCAGCACGGTACTAAAATATAAGACAAGACTATCAAACGCGTTCACAACCATTAACCCTCGCAAGGTAGTCAGAGCTTCAGGTATCCATCTTATTATATAATTTTCTTAAAATTTTAATACGAATGTATGTCGGCAGGTGGCGCCCTAGGTTGCAGCCCCGAGACCGAGCGCTCGCCCCTCGCCAAGGCAAGATAGCGCCGCGCCCGACATCTATCGGCCGAAACGCCATAACTTCATTACACTTCATTTGTAAATATCATGAACTAATAGTACTAAACTCGACCTGTGTTTGTATGGTTTGTCCTGTACTACTCAATACAATGTAGATATAAGTAAATAATTCTAATAAAGACACTTCTTCACAATATGTCTCTTTTATTAATAATAAATAACATACCAATATGAGGTTAACTCATTACAACTGCCTTCATGAAGGTTCTTCACCACTCAAAATCTATTTATCTATTATTATTTTCAATATTATTACATTCAATAAAAATCCAGAGACTCGTGTCTCCATCTCTAAAAACAAACCGTAAATTATTTGTCAAACTATTATTATAGTTATATTAATTAGTACAGTTATTTTAAAACAAAGTAATAAGTCAAATAAATATGATCACAAAAAAGTGAATTGGTAATTTCTTTTCATACAACCTTTAATTACCATAAAAGAGTTTCGAGAACGATCGTCCAATTTAAAACAAACTGAAATAAAACATCCAATTTGGAAATTTTCGTTTTAACTTTGGGGCAACTCTTCAATCAACTAGGGATCATCGAACATTTCTAATGAACGTTTGCTTTTTGTTCAATCGAAAAAGCTAATTAGCAAAGACGACCGATCGGTCGGTAGGATATCGCCTTGGGTGCCGTTCAGACATTATTGGAACTTGCTTTCAATTTACTGTACGTTCTCTGAACCGTCGCCGTCGCTTCCGTTGTTAATTAATACGAAATATAAATGTTATCACGTCTGTCATTGTTAAAACGGAAATATGTTAATTCTCTAAGAAATAATGAGCTTTAAACAATTTGTGAAGTAATCATATAAAACGCGCTACTTCCTGTGATAATAACGTAGTGATCAAAGATTCTTTATTTACTGAACCTAGCAAACCACTTCAGCTCACATTTTGATAAGGCACCAAATGTTAATGAAAAGTGTTATGAATGTATTTTTAGTACCGAATTATCAATTAATACGCTTTAAACAAAAACTTAAATCCTTCATTTGCGTAAAGAAACAAACGAATGAAGATACTACTAGCGGATACTTAATAGAACCAAATGTAACTTTCCTACAGCGGAATAGCTAAAGATATCAGATCCTCATTTGTCTAGAACCTCACAAATAACCTTCTGACAACCGCAAACTATGATCGTAATTTATACGTATGTAGTAGTGATACCTAATACTAGTCTTTAGTTTAATTAACTAATTCTGTGGGAAAGGCAAAGAATACTGTGTCGATACAGTGGGCTGTGAAAATAGTTTATGAAAACATAGAACCTCTTTTACTTACTAGAATAAAAAAGAAAACCAAATAAATCAGATGGCAGATGAAGCTATCGCAAAAGGCTTAAGCCCGTGCTCAGAGGATTAATGGGCCCATCCATCGTAAGTCTCACATCAGTCGCTCATGAAATCAAACGAAACATGCTCCATTTGAACTGATAAAAACATACATAGCCACGTTTTTAATATCTTTCAGGTGAGACAGAACCTCGAACATCTCCTTCGTTATTTTTCAGATTGGGTATGTTTCCATTATGTGGAATATTAGCGACAAATTCAATAGATTCCTTATTCGTGCGTACGTACGCATTCACGACCATTAACCCTTACGAGGTAGTCAGAGGTTCAGGTGTCCATCTCCGCAATTGCGAAGGTAGTAATTCTATGCCAACCTCGAACCCACGTGTTAACCAGATAGTAAGTACTCAATGTGACAGGTGGTCAGCTATGTCGCCAATTACAAGCACTAACTATTACCTGTTCTGGGAAGAGGTAGGTTTCCTCACGATGTTTTTTTATATTTTTTCTTTTTTATATTTATTCGAACAATAGTTATACTTTATATTAGAAACTAACCGCTTTGAATTGATTTGCCTATGTCATAACAAAGTTAAAGTTAGTACGTCAAGCAATCATCCTATACTGGTGACTGGGACTGCCCACTCAACAGTTTAGACCCCGCTAAAACTAAATCGGCAGGAAAACAACAAGAAGATATAAAGTTATATTTTAAATTTACATTATAAGAATACACATTACAGCCGTATTATATGATAACATATTTTCAGTAATACCCAAGGCGCAGAATTTAAAGAAAAATTTGCTTGCATTCGCGTTAAAGCATTCGAGAAATAGGTTCGCGTGGCTGAATGGGGATGAGTCGAGGTGCGATGCATCCATCCAATAGATCTGCACTCGATGGGGTAATAGCCCGCGTTTTTTCCAATTCAATGGCGCCATGTTGGAGTGGTATATACATACAAATATTGCGAATTTAAATTCACTTTAAATTTTGACGAGATATTACCTTCATAAAACTTTCTCCAAGAACTAATAATAATAACATAACGTAAGATACTATTAAACGAATAAATTGAACCCCTTGGTAAATACGTAGATTTATAAAAGCATAATATGTAATCAATTTCCAGACTGACAAGATACGTAGTTCTTAACACTGCCTCCACCGATAACTTGGGACTTCACGCTACGTTCAGGTAGTTAAGGTCGTCAAAACTGACACTATGTGGTTCTCCTATGTTTGTATACATACATGTTATTTACTTTTTCACGTACAGTACGGTTTACAAAACATTTTAATTACAGTTCGCTGTAACATAGATAAACAGGAACTCAATTCCACTAATGCTTTTTGCAAAATATCAGATCAGTAAAAGTGTGAAGTTGGTAATGGATTGGCAAAAGTGGAAAATTTCGAATTTTTTTTTGCTGATATCAAAGGTGAAATTTTACACTTTTGCTTATCCACTACCAACTTAAAACTATTACTGATCTAATATTAAATTGATATTTTGCAAGAACCATTAGTAGAATTGGGCCCCTGTTTATCTATGTTACAGCGAACTGTAATTTTAATGTTTCGTACTCCGTACTGTACACACAAAAGATTCATTCGAATTCCAGTTAATTGACTGATACAAAAAGTACTGATATTCAAAACTAAACTTCCTGCCTGTATAGTAAAATTGCTGCGGAAGCTTGTTTATATACAAATGTTTATTAATAGCTACGCAAGCTTATGAAACTGCTTACAGAGCATTAATAACGTATAAAAGAAGCCTAAAAATATGCTTAAAGGTTCATTCAGGATCTGAAACGTAGCATTTGACGGTTGTTTGTCGGATTTGGCAAAAGATGTGAGCATCGCTTTACGCAGTGGATGATTTATTGCTGGCAACTTAACGCAGAGAGCGGATCTGATGGTAAAATCAATAGGAGGGAACGAATATAGAGAAAGGTACATAATATTTTATATTTGCGTGTCTAAATCACCTTTGCTGTGGACAGAATGTTGGAAATATATCTCTCCGGTCACTAGCAAAATTGTGGAAAGTGTAATGGCATTTATTACAAATAATGGCAACAGTTCGCTCCCAAAACATCTTCTTCTTCTTCTTCTTAGAGTGCCTCTCCAACTAGTGGAGGTTGGCAGTCAGCTCTGCATACTCCTTTTTGTTCTTAGCAAGGCGGAAACATCTAAGAGATTCTATTAACCTAAAAAATAATGTCAATTGACAATAAAAAAAATATAAATTAAACAGGCTATTTATTCTACTTTAAAATTGTTTAATAATATACTATTTACCTTACACAAGATGCTGTTGAAAGAAATGCAAGGTTCTCATTCAAGGGGCTACCAATTAGGATCGCGTGGTTCAAGGCGCCTCTCGCATCGACCGTCGCTCGTAGCAACAAGGTATCATCTTCAATAAGAGGCTCTAACTACTACTCAGTTGATATTACTTTCAACTATTTATTATATGAACTTAGTGTAAAAAGGAGTAACTGTTCACTATACATATACAATATTTTACTAAGGGGTGTATTGATGAAACAATTTGAGTCTGCCCGTGACCATGGCTGCTGCAAAGTAGCCGAAACGTCGGGTTAATAAAGGTAACTTTATTATATAAAAACTCACGCGATAAGTCCTGTTAGTTATTAATCGGGAACAATTTAAGTGCAGTTATTTTCACATTTTTTGTCATTTACAATAAATATACTAAGATATGATTACACTGTAGAAACAGATCAAATGCTAGTAACATGTGCTTGTTGATTCATTTTCTAGACTGTAACACGAATTTACTTGGAAAATAATGTTTTCTTATCACATTACACACTTCGAGCATTTATTTATCCACTTACTCCATTCTATACCGGACACATAAACCTCTTCTAATGCAAGGGCCGTTAGACTCGACCGTTACATCGCAAAGGAATAGTCTTGAAACGTATGTAAGTCTATTAACCTAGTTTGGAAAGTTATGCTCTTCATGAAATTTGAACTGTATAACACCGAATGTATTATATGAAGTTACATGCACTTTCCTAATAAAGCATGCTTAGAGCGTCTTTGCTACTGATTTAGTTTTGTCGGAGCTTGTGCATTAAGCAGCTGTTCTGGCTGCTTAGTGGAAACTCGTGCTACAGTTCGATCGTTGAAGAGAGGTTTCTAATAAACGAAGACTTATCATGGGCTATAGACAAGTGCGTCGATTCAAAATGTCAGTTCAATACGAAATGGATACTGTATTAAACAACCAATTTAATGAATGTAATTTAAAGAACTTTTAATATATTTTTGTAATAAATACATATAAACATATATTGGAAGAATCTTAATAAGAAACATAGATATACATTCTTGTCTTTAATCCCTTTCGGGGTGGACAGAACCTCGGAGATATTACATCTCTTAGATCACTGTATAGCACGAATATTGGGGTTTCGTTGTTATAATGTTCCATTGGTGACAGGTTGCTAGTACATCGCCCAATATTAATCACCTCAGTTGCCTCCACATGCCGGGAAGAACGGCAGCTTGTTAACATTCTTTTTACGTCCGAGACAGGCATGGAACCAAATTATCGGTTTATTAACTACTTCAATCAGCTGACCAATATAGTAACCATTTTGTATTAGGTATGTTTGTATTATGTTGTCATTAATGAATTGATACGCTCAAGCCACTTGTTTCAAGAACATGCTGCACCATTTTTTTCAGTTAAATGTACGTGAAGTGCCGCGAGAGGGCGCTTTCGCCTAATCCGATCCCGCTATGCGAGGCTTCGGGCTTTCGCAAGCAAGGGACCAACATTTCTCACACTCGACTTCATTATTTCAGAGCACGTCATAAAAAACAGGTTAAAGTCATTTATAACAAAAGGAAAGTCTGCTATATAAATCATGTATTTAAAAAATGAGTATTAAATATGTGAGTTTTTGTATATTTGAACATTGAATACGGGAATATAAGTTCTATGGTAATGATGATTTGAATAGAACAAGATTGGAAAAATATAATTCATCGGAACAGATAAAATCTTAAATAATCAGTATCTTAAAATGATTAGGATGGCACCAGCTTACCATCTATCACGGTGATATCTGGATATCATGTAACCTCTATATGGCCATAAAATCACTACCTCCGTACTTTCAAAGAAGTGAACCTCTGACCTATAAGAACTTTAGGGTACCTACAGCATGGTACGTATGGGGATCGGATGGAAGGGCAAATAAATATCAACGAGCTCATTTCCTGCGAATGATGAACGAGTCCAAGCGTCGCTAAGCTTATTCCGGTTTCAGCAATAATGGGGTCTTTGTCTCACGACGTAATAAAAAGCTTCTCATGAAAACGGAGCCCGTCTTATTGCCAAATCTAAAAATATACTTAATAATATTGTGATTTAGAATGATCTGGCGCTTGACGGTACGTAAGAAAAATGACAACAAACGTGATTTTCTAAATTGCCAATAATAAATCGTATTACATGATATGTTTGAGGATTTTTCTACCCCTAAATGGATAAAAATAGGCGAATATAAAATGCATGTATGATTGAACAAATTGCTTATTAACAATTACATATAACTGGTCAAATGGTCAAATGTAAAAAGTATTCATATATACTTTAAGGCTTTGTATTTCCCAATAAAACTTTGTTCACTAGAAAAAGTGACCATAGATTGTAACAATTCTTTGCTAAATGGGACATCTACTATGTTGTGATATTTAATAAACTTAATACGATTCTCCCATTTACTTAGTAACACGTCGATTCCACGATCAATAGTCCTTACGAACAGTCAGAGTTTTAAGCATAAATATCTGGAAATGTAGGTAGAGTTAGTGACTATCCCCCATGTTACCCCAATAATAAACTCTATTGTAAAACATCATGTTTGTGTTGCCATTAGCAAAAACTGACTATTACAGACTCCGAAGAAAAGGTAAATCAATGTCACGTTTATTTATTTAAGGACAATGGCGTTATAGTGTGTGAACTATACTTTCAACTAATGTTTTCATGCATACATGTAATATACCATCATACAAATCAATCATACCGGAAATAGCCGATTTTGTGTGTAACTGAGGTAATGAATCAATCCATTATATTATCCCGTAATTGGAGCCACGAGTGAGACTTGATCGATGAATGATGAGCAAACTGCGTGGGTTGCGTTGAACTTTAAACAGGCGGTTATTTAAGTACACAGCTTAGACCTTATTTAAATTAAAGTACTTGGTATTTTATAAGTTAACTACTTAATATAAGTTCTTCATCCCCAAAAAGGTCATGAATAAGAATGGTAGGCAATAATGAATAATGATAAATTGTTTACTTGACTTTTAGTTTGGGCTCAAAGGGAGATACTAAATTCAAGAGTGTATCATAACTTTCAGGTATTAAAGATAAATGTTACTAAAAGTTGACGACTGATACATCGAATTACAATTTTAGTTAGTCTCTTTTGGTCACGATTGATCTAACTGTTGAAAAAAAGGTAGTAGAACATCACCGCCTCTTCAACAGCTTGGTTTGTTAACAATTAACCAAAGAGAAAAGAAATAATACGTACGAATATATTAGATCATCAAGAGATACAGAATATATTGCACATCGGGTGCTAAATGTGCAAAGTATCTTTTACGTCGGAGATTTTTCTTTAACGAGTGAATTTATTCATATTTTCATAGCTTAAAATTACCCAATTTAAGTTACAAAACAAAGATAGAATGTACTAAATAAATACCAAGTATATTTAAGCAAACACATTTTACGATACAGTAAACGATACTTGGCAATAGGGAACAGAGTGTACAAACGTAAAGTGAAATGAAAAATGTAACAGGTAAGTGCACAACACGTGTACCAGAGGTGTTTTGTGGAAAAGCCTTTTTGTTTTTTGGCACTCTGGGCGGAACTCGTAGTACCATTATTTTTCCCTGTGACGTCGAACGGAACGGTGCTAAATTACTACTGTTACTAGAACTGGGGTCCGAATTTACTAATGCGTTTTAGCACAATAGTAGTTCAGTATCGTTTCAATAATACTGTGAAGTTTGTAGTGGATTGTCAAAAGTGTCAAAATGTGCAAATGTATTAAATTTCACCTTGAAAATGATGAAATTGATCACTTATGCTATACCACAAACAACTTCGCACATTTACTAAACTGATGTTGAACTGTTATTTAGCAAAAACTATATGTGGACTTAGGTCCCTGTTCTCATACGAACCCAAAAGCCATTTATTCGCTTGAACCATTTCGTACGCGTTTTATGATTTTGTTTAAAGTATTTACTACTACGTAATTGAATATTACATTCTAATTTATTGAATTGTAGGTATTGTGCTCACATGGAGTTATGCTAATTATTAATCATAATCGTTAGTCCCGTGCTAATCTGGGACGTAAAAAAGAATGCTATCTGCTATTTTTACAGGCATTTCATCGGAGGTGACTTAGGGAACTGATAGGCTTAGTAATTGGTTTAATAATTTGTACCAAATAGATATGGGGAATTAATTGGGAATAGTCACACTCAACCTTAAATGCACAAATGTTTGATCCCAAAGTCTAAAGAATTGGCACCTTTTTTGAGCGAGTCGTCAACAGACCAGCTAAGCTATGACTTTACGGCCCTAGGTATAAAACAGGCTCGTTGCTCCAGCTAAGCTATCACAACATCACTCCAGTTTAAATTTATAACTCCAAGTCAAGTTATGATAGAATAAATTTTTAACACGCACGCCGTCAAACTTTGTAGGTTAATCAGAGGTTTGTGAATTTCTACGGCTCTACAAATTGTGTTTTCTCATAATTAGTAGGATTGTGTACTGACTGTGTGATAATTTATTTACGCTAACTAGTGTTTACTTTTAGGAATTATTTTCCTATTAATGTTTTCCCCATTGAACTGTTCCTATTTCCTATAACATTTCTAGACAATTCATTCATTACAAAAGTGTTGATTGCAACTGACTTAAAATTTTTAAAATCTTAACCTTTCTATTATTTACTGTATTAGACCGGGTCATATTAAATGAAATGCTTTGAAATGAAATTATTTTTATTCATCATGAGGATTATAAAATCACTTATTGAAAGTCAAAAAAAAACATTTCTACAGGAAAAGTTGTCATTAAATTAATAAGTTAATCTTAAAAAAATATTATTAAATTATTCTAATTATATGGTATATAGAATGGATCGTGGGTGTTTAAAAGTAACTATCTTAAAATTTCTTTTGAAACTAAGTGCATTTCAATCAAATTTAATAACTCTTATTTTCCATATCCCTCGCTGTTAAGTACTCAATTGTAAAAATAACTTACTTTTCCCAATCTTTGTGGCGTAGGAAGGATCACACAAGGTTATCTGTTTCGTATAAAATTAACACTAGTTACAGCCGGCGTAACCTTTGAGGTGTAAGGCTACTAAATAAAGATATAAAAAAAAAAACACTAGTTAAACTAAACGCTAAGTAGCTTTTTCTAGAAGACTGTAGAAGATTAACATCACTCATTCAACTATTGGATGGGCTGTAATATAGACTGTCATATGCTAATTTAGCAGTCATGTTCTGAAGAGATGAGTCCCATGAATATGTACTCGTAACTTTATTCCGTTTACCTAGTCAACGGTCGTTCGCATCTCTTGACTACGAGAAAGTTCATAAGTATGTGTTTTAAACCTTTGTTTTCTTAACTTTTATTTACTTAACGCTTTTGCTGTCTAAGTCACTGTTGTTTGAATTGAATGCATTTCGTTCTCCATTGTGCAGTAGTTTGTTGTTATAGAAGAGTTCAATGTATAAAAGTTATACTGGCGAGCTTATTGCACTTAAAGCTTTGAAAACTAGTCCCTTAGTTGCATCTTTTAATATAATGGGTCAAAGGCATTGTATACGTACATTATTATTATAACAAACCATGTACAATTATTATTTAGCTAAAAAAATCCACAATAATAAAATAACTTCCGAAACCGGCGCAGTATAATCATTTAAATTTTTCTTCATTCGATGTACATTTAAGGCAGAATTGGAGTCTCATGGTGACACCATTAGGCTCCCCAGTCCAATTCATGCACCATGAGCGTCAATCGGCCTTATTCATCACTCACTCTATGATGGTTCAGAGTTTTGAGTATTCATGAATATCCTTAATGCTCTTTGGTCTTCTATTTATAGGTGAACTTAGTTCATAAGTTCTGATCTAATGTATAGTGCACTTTTAATATAGTAATGAAGTAAATAGTTTAGGTAATAATACAAATATAAATAATTATGACATTCCTTCTACTTAAAAATAATCAAATCGAAATACATATGTATGCACAAATAGTGACACAACATGACTAATTTCGACAATTCATACAGGATATTTTTCTCAGCTGTTTGCTCAGAAGTTTGTGAGTGAGTATCCAAAATAAAACCTGGAGAGTATCGACAGACGCTCGTCTTCCAAGCTTCGCAATAATAGGTGGCGGATTCTCCAACAAAGGTGGGTATTCTGCAAGGTGAATCAGGGCGCTTCTTTGTGCGACCCATCCATTGTCTGTTAGATTAATGATCTGCGAGAGGCCAAACAAAGAAACACGGCAATCTAGAGAAATGGTATTTGCCCGTCTTACTTCATTATAGTGGCTAAATTGATGAAAGAATAATAATGGCTATCGTAGGATCTAGGAAATAATAAGGTTTTTTCAATCAATGCTAATAATCGATGTCTAGAAACTGAATGATCTGGGTTAAATATACATGTTGCTGAAATAGGTGCCTAATTTAAAGGCTGAAAGTTGACAAATACATACATATATTCCCGCCTCTACGTCTCCACTGAGATAGGCAGAGACTATCAATCGCCACCTGAAACGATTCTGACAAATCTCTCGATCATGAAAAATTACAGTCATTTTTAGGTTAGGTACTTATGATGGTAGTTTATTCTCACTGTAAATGTAACTTAATGCGTCTTTGATTTTCCACATTTATTTGCCCTGCGACAATTATTGTCTATTAATTCTTTTAATGCACAAAGAAAGTGTAAAATAAGTATTTGGTTATTATAAAAATGTATATACTACATAACATTTTATTCATAACAGAAAAAAGCAAGCCTTCCGAACAATTATGATCAGGAATGTGCAACCTTTATTCAAAATTTAAATTAAAACGATTATGTTATCACGTTCAACGAATAAGAAAGTCGTACTAAATGAGAAAAAGTGCGTATCGCGTAAAGAAAAAAGTGAAATTCCTTTAGATACAAAAAGGTTTCTCCAAAGGTATTCAGATCAATGCTCCCTTGAGGTCCAATACGACCCTTATTGTTGATATCGGAAGAATGTAAAGTCTATTATATATATGTTATTATATATTAGTATATTATAGTCTATTATTAGTATATGGTGACTCTTGCGATAACAGTGAATTCTATATATTTGTTTATATAATAACTATAGGAGTCTTGTTTCGAGCTAGTCTGGTATGTAAAAAAATGCTAACTAACTAACGGTCTTTCCAGCACGTAGGAAGAGACTAAGGGACTAGGGGTCAGTGGAATGTGCTGAACGATGGGTAAGAATATATAGCAAATGTTACATATAAATGCTACCACAACTTATACCTAGTGTTAATGATAAAAGTAGCTAAAATCTCAAAAATCATAATGATTGATTGGCGTGATAAGGAATAAAAAAGTGTCCAAAGAGATTGTATAGAAACTTATACATTGACGTCCTTAAACCCTACGTATGGCGTTATGACGTAACAGGCGACATTTTAGTAACAAACAACAGCTAGTTAGCTTTCTTTATCGTCCCAGCTAGCACGAAACGTAAAATTAAGTTACGGAATTAATTAATATGTCCAAAAAAATCTACAAGATAAATTCATCATTACATGAATTTATTATTACTGATTAAGTTAATGTGGAGCGACCAAATAAAATAAAAATAATTCCTATTCTATCATAATATTATTAAATAAATAAGCACGAGATAAATTAAAACGGATTGTGCAACAAAATTATTTTATAAACAAATCTAGTAAATTCTGAGTTTTTTTGTAACTAAACGTAACAGATCTTAATGTAACATTTAATATTTGGTATGATTAAAAACAAATTAACTAGAATTAAAATAAATATGATAGTGTAATATGAAATGAATGATAATAAATATAACTAGTTTCTCAATAAATATAGTACAATTTTATTTACATATTATATTAGGGTATAAATACATATAACTAATATTATAAACGTAATTTCCAGTGATTACATTGTTTAAATTAATGTTTCAACTTTACGAATTATTTAATTATTCACAACACTTCGATACTATGTATAATAATGCGATGCGCCACTGTCCCGTGCCATTCGGGTTCTCAAACTCATGCCTGAGGAAATGGTACAAGTAAATAACGGGTAATTCAAATCTTTGATTGAAACAATACTGTTATTCTCTTATTAAGTCTTCTGAACACACAACGTACATTATTATAGTAACGGGAGCTTTAATTTGGACCCAGAAAATCCAAAGGTCAAGAAATAACAATACTTAAACAGTCTTTTCTGATGGATCAGAACTTGGAAACCAATAAATAAAATACGTCAGACTGAAGTACACAAAGATCATTGTAATGGCGCTCCAAAGCATTAAATACAATATCATATAAAGCATCAAATAGCACCAACTCTTGCAGTTTCTGTCCATGAATGTTCTCTTTTCTTTATTGTAAAGAAATTTCCAGAACGAAGTTTTTGGTTGCCGTCTATCAATTGATAGATTTCTTTTCTCATATCGAGGACCGGGTGGCACAATTAAACTGTTCTTGTAAAGACTTTGTAATCGCACAGTGCGAACATTCGCTTTTGCATTCTCCATTATATCCTTTGATTTTATTAGTAGTGAACTTTGTATTGAATAATTTAAATAATAAATACCTAATAATACCTTTTAACTAATAATAATACGTTTTAGAGAATAATAGAAGTGTTTGAAGAGTTCTTGAATGCGACAAAATTAGATAATTGTCATTTTGTAAATATATTTTTGAGAGTTAATCATTGACAGAGGCAAATATCCTTCTTTGTATCATGTAATAAAACTTTTTGAAGTATTCATAAACGTAGAATACTCAAATATCTTTACAAAAGTTCGATGTAAATAGTTTACAAAGGTACTGAACATTTAAAAAAAGATTAAAAATTAAGTAGTAATTATTAGTAGCTCAGTTGTTTAGGGGTTGACTCTGTATATAGGGTTCAAATCCCACTTGAGCATGTACCAATGGAAATGAGGTTCTATGTACATTTTCGTAATAAAAATACATTTACGATATGCGTCGAATACTACGGTGAGGGAAAACATCGTGAGGAAACCTATCTGTTCCTCAAATAGGTAATAGTGCTTGTAAATGGCAACATGGCTTACCACCTGTCACATTCAGTACTTGGGTGTCCATAGAATTACTAGCTTCGTAATCACGGAAATGGACACGTGGACCTCTAACTACCCCGCAAGGGTTAATGGTCGTGAACGCGTTTGTCTTTATTACTAAAGACAGGAACTATTTAGTTTGTTTGAAATAGGCTTGGCAGTATCATGAAAGCAAACATACAGTAAAGACGAACTCCCTCAGGAAACTATTTAATGTAAGATTGTGTGTACAGTCGCTAACGGTGATGGAAAACATCGTGAAGAAACCTGCCTATCCCTCAGGATAGGTAATAGTCAGTGCCTATGTACGGCGATACGGTTCCCAACCTATCACGTTGAGTGCTGTCTATCTAGTGATCCGCGGGCTTCGAATGACCCATACCTAACATGCCTTCGAAATTTCGGAGATGGGCATTCAAGCCTCTGACTACCCCGCCATAATAAAAAAGGGAGTGTGTATACACAAGTCGTGAAACGTATGTTTATGTGTGAAAGGGTATGGAATAGTGTGAACGCTGTGAAGAAGGTAGAAAAATGTATGTTGAGGTTGTTTGGGTACATGAAGCAGCTGCATGAAGGGAGGGTTCCAAACGAATTTAAAGACCCAAAGTAAAAGGTAGAGGTGGATGGGAAGGCCACGTAGAACATATACAAATCAATTCTAAAAATTATCTCAAAGCGGATGTACACAGTGCATGTATGAAAAGGTTAATGGATGTGAGTGAAGCACGGGAAATTTGTCAGGATCGGTCCAGGTGGCGATCGATAGTCTCTGCCTATCCCCTTAGGAATGTAGAGGCGTTAATGTATGTATGTAATCTATTTTCGTCATGGACTAATTTCCTTTCACTGAGGAAGGTAATGATTTTTTTCAAGACTATTGTTGTTTGTTTTAATGAGCACTACGACCTGTCTAGTAAGGTACCGGCTATCAGATGAAATTAGAGAATACTTGGCCGAAGACATTAATAAACGGTTATCAGATCAATATCTGAATATATCGATAAGCAAAACTTTGTTCTCATTATTATTCTTATAAAAAAAATGTAAAAAAAATTACACACGGCATAGCAATATATATTATATAGAATCATAAATGTTAGTAGTGGGTTAAATAATCGTTGATTTCTGGGTTCAATTCATTTATATAATACGTCTCAGACAACTTAATTTGCACCACATACTTGAGGCTCAAGAATAACAAAAAACAAGTGAACGAGAACATAAACATGAAGTAGCAAACACAATAGATGAGGATGAGAGCCCAACTCTTCAGGGTCCTAGTGAAGATTTCCTTGGTGTCCTTATTGTAGATGAAGTTTTTCCAGCCACTTCTCTTCTTTTGCGGCGCATGGAAATTAGGGTCTGGTGGGACGAAGCTGGACATGTGACGAGGGAAGTTGACCTTTGGGCTTATTTCGGTAAAAGAGCTAATTTTCTTCACAGTCTCGGTGGAGTTTTTGGTGCTAGCATGTTCTAAATCGATGTGTGCTTTTCGGCTTATTGATACTTTTCTAACGGAACTGTTTGGTTCCATTTTCTTACTTTGTTTTGAATTGCAAGCTTTTAGCTAGTTTTAAAGTTGCAGTTACTTACAGTAACATATGTAAAAAAATACGCTTCGTTGTATTATTATGATAATAGACAAATAAAGTAGAATTTTAATTTCTTTTTTTTAGTTTTGGTTATACAGTCAGCATTTAGGAACATTTAACCAAAGGTAAATTTTCTACATGAATCTGACGTACATACTCATCAAGCCCTATAGAGGGATAGACAGAAAACACGAATCCCCATTAATTCCCAATCCTGACAAACCACTCTCATTTCATTGACCCTCATTCTACTCCTCGCGCACAGGCGATTATAGGCACGAACCAAATATAAAGAGATGAAAGGAGCGGTGTCAAAATGGCGTGTTTTAATTGGTGCTGAGTTTAAAAATGTGTAATAGAAAGAAGATACCTGATTTGATTGGCCAATGCCATGTTTTAATTGGTTGTAATATCCCCCCTCCATCTGGCGTACCTCGTTTCACCCCGCGTAATGCCACACTAGTTTCCATACAAATATTGCGTAAGGCCCACTCCTCTTATTAATTACTCCACGGTTATAGGTACCTTAACTAAATAACTGAAGAATATGATTCAAAGGCTCTGTCGACCACAAAATGGATCAAAAGACGTGAATATGTATGTAGGAGTCTCGGGGCCTCTGCCCTTTGTTGCCTCCACCCTCCTGCAGTAGATAGAATTCCATTTCCCTAGCATTGTGTCGCCAGGCGTCATCCCATCGCATTGAAAGCATTCTATCATCGTTCAATAAACTATTTACTCTAGAGAGTAGGAATGTCAGGAACATTTTATATGGTAGTAGGGTAAGGAAAAAGTATGTATACATGTTCGGCCGACATAATCAATAGATTTTTACAATAAAACGGGACAAATTGGAAAAAAATTTATAAATGAAGAATTACTTTTGTTACCGGACTTTTCGGTCATGTTGCAATGGCTATGGTCACGGATCAACTGGCTATGACGTGGCTTTGTTTATAAAATAATAATACACAGTAAGTCCGTTTTTTATAAAAGGAATAAAAATCTCGAATCTCTCAAAAATATTAATAGATGTAAAGGTATCAGCAAAACAGATTTAATAAGTTATAAATTATAACTTATAATTGTGTAGTTTCGTGACTTGATGTCAAAGTTTAATTTAAAACTTTGTTTTGTAAGAAATGTTTCCACACTCATGCTCTTGCCCGTTCAAGGTAGACAGAACCTCGGAAACTTTTGAAGAACATCTATGGTCACTTTAATCATTCATATGGAGATCTAAAGATTTACGACTCATGTCTAATTATCCGTATCTTGGTAAGGTTAGCATCTTTGCTAAGATTCTAATAATCAAATCATGCTACGTAATATATACTTACGTATAATGCGTAATATACAGGGTGGCGCATTCAAAACGGTCAGTATGGGAAAGTCTGAAACTATAAGAGATACGAAGATTTGTTCTAAGGAACCATGTCACCGATTTTGGTAAAAAGAAAAACTGCATTCATACTTTCTTTGAAAAAACAACTGTATCCAGTACGGGAATCGAACCTGGTAGCTTTGAAAAAATAAATTGGCTCTTTTTACTTTTTCTTTTTAAATATCGATTGTGTAAGTCTTAAGCTGTAAATGTCTCTATGAAACATGGTGTCAAAAATGAATAAAATGCATTGTTTCGACATACTTTAGTTTATCATAGTAGTTTACATACACCGTAACAATATTCAACAGACATGTAAAATTGTCACTATTGCTGTTTGTAGTTTTGTACTTCCCTACTTGTTACATACACCATATCATGTGGCATTAGCATTGCATTAAACCTTTAAGAAGGTTTTGTTATCTACAGTAATCAAAAACTAACAATCTATTGAAAAGTCCACTTAAAGTGACGTGTTAAACCATATTAGAAATTTTCTTGTGGGCTTACGTTAAGGATGAATTTTACAAAACAAGCTATGACACCATTGAAGACCTAAAAGTAGCAATAAAGTCAATTGTAACGCAAATTCACCACATGAAAATACAAAATTCAATAGTAAGATCGTTACCTAAACGTGTTGAATATTGTATTGAAAACAACGGTGGTCACTTAGAAAACCTACTATGATAAACTAAAGTATGCCAAAACAATGCATTTTATTCATTTTCGACACCATGTTTCATAGAGACATTTACAGTTTAAGACCTACACAATCGATATTTAAAAAGAAATAGTGAAAAGGGTTAATTTATTTTTTCAAAGCTACCAGGTTCGATTCCCGTACAGGATACAGTTATTTTTTCAAAGAAAGTATAAATGCAGTTTTTCTTTTTATCAAAATCGGTGACATGGTTCGTTAGAACAAATCTTCGTATCTCTTATAGTTTCAGACTTTCCCAAACTGACCGTTTTGAATGCGCCACCCTGTATAGCGTATGCGTGTAGGTATATATAAATGTATAAATATGAGGGTCAATGAAGCGAATTGGTTTTTAAGGATCAGTACAGATGGGGATCCGTGATCTCTGCCTACCCCTCTACAGGGAATCGGACGTGATGTGTATGTATATAAATGTATTTTGTAAATCCTGCAATTTACTACAATTTTACTAATATAACAAATCAACCATTATTTATAGTAGTTATCGCGGTGCATGTACAGGCTGCCCCCGTTGGCAATTAGGTCGTTAATTGGCGGTGACCGCAGCCATTGTACACCAGCTGCGATTATTCTACCAATATCTGTGTAAATTTATTAGACAAAACAAACGAATACTTTCACGACCATTGTCCATAGCGGGGTAGTTAGAGTTTCTCGTCTCCAACATCCCAAAGGTAATCGTTATGCAGGTTCCTCCGAGGAGCTTGTGACTATCTTCACAATTTTTTTTAATTAATATTGTAGAGCTCTATTACACAAATTGAACTAGCCCCTTGGTAAGTTAATTTAAAATTGGTCTTGATTATAAATAGATATACATATAGTATATATAATCATCAAGCAGACTGGAAAGCCGATGAAAAGCGTAGCTCTTAACTCTGCCTGCACCGGGATTCAAACCCTCACGATTAGCATTCACGTGGTTAACCAAACGCGCCAATCCACAGCCACAGAGGTCGTCTGCATTATTTACCTGTATTCATTTAAATGATACATATGAAATGGTAAAAGAAAAGTACCTTCTTCTTGTGGAATACGTTAGGGAAAAACATAACAGCATGCATAAGAAAGTTAATTATTGTTAGTGAAGAATATTATGACAAGATCATTCGCAGTCGAAATCGATAGTCTGTACCTGATGAATATGTGTAGAGCCTATTGAGAAAAACATTGGATGTGAACGTATATTTATGTAAAGCGGCGTACTGTGTATGTATACGTTCCAGAAACTCACGAGAGATATTTTATATGTAAACATGCTCCACTTGAAAATCGAACGATATACCTTAGGGACTATTTGCTACTTAGACTGACATTCGGCGTCTGTCTATTCTACCTTAACTTAGTCGAATGCAACTAGTTCAAACTCCACATGAATATAATAAAATGTTAAACGCTACTGTACATATTAAACTCATACTTTAAAGTTTTTTTTCAACAAAAGTTCATGTACAGTATATTTATTCAAAGTTAAAACATATGTCTCTTAATATTCCAATTCTACTGTTGTTTCGAAAGCCCTGGTTCGGAGAAAACCCAACCAGATGATCCAGCTTTTGGGATTTTTTACCTAGTGCTAGATAAAACCATATTTACATGTGAATATTTTTTCACATATAGCTTAGTTGAACTCATTGCCAATTATAAGCGTAGTTAGCGCCTTGAAGTATAGTTTTAAACTTAGGTAAGGGCAATTAGTCCGGCAAATGATTATTAAAACACACGTAATCAGCATACACACATATACAACAATGTTCCTTAATCATTTTTTTTCTCTGTTTTTTTTTTATTCTTTATTAAGCCATTCACCACTAAGGTTATGTCGGCTGAAGTACAAACACTGATGCCACGGCGTATGAACTTCTTGTTATTCCATCGCCATGGTTATACGCCGCCAGCCGCTACAACCGAAGAAAAAACTATATCAAAGCTCCAATTCTTCTCTGCCTTGTTCTTCGGTTCGTTCCAGTTGAGGATCCAAATACAAAGCAAACATATTTAGTCAATTTGGCATCAGAACTGACAAAATATTTAGCCGAAAATAATTATTCGTATTTTCAACTTTCACTGAGCTGCTTGCTGACTTTGTTGGTAAACCATAGACGACCGTTTTTCTCTGTTACTATCAGAAAACTGTTGTAGCCTGATGACACTGATATAAAATAATAGTGACAAGTTATTAGCTTAGCGGCCATGACATACTGAGATGACAAGCAGGTAGTAGAGATCCCGCCATATAAATTGGCAGTTGGGGGCGTCGCCACAGTCGCGTGATTCAGTGTTACCAGTAAACACGCCAAAACTAGCACTCTCTGTGCCATACGACTCGATACATTATAGGTTTCATTTGTTACGGTCTTTGGTTGCAGAGCTATAAACTCAAATAAAACAAATTAATATATCAAAGTCAAAATATGTTTATTTAAAATAGGCCCTATCACAAGCTCTCTTTGAATGTTATCTTTATGTTTGTTAATTATAAAAATAATAATCTTTATTGTTGTTATCCTTAGATCATAAGATAACTTTCAATAAGAGCTTGTGATAGGGCCTATTTTGAATAAAAATATTTTGACTTTTGACTTTGATATATTAATTTGTTTTATTTGAGTTTATAGCTCTGCAACCAAAGACCATTACAAATGAAACCTATAATGTATCGAGCCGTATGGCACAGTGAGTGCTAGTTTTGGCGTGTTTACTGGCAACAGTGAATTATGCAACTGCGGCGACGCCTCCATCTGCCATAATATATTCAAAATTATAAATATCACAAGCTCTCTTTGAAAGTTATCTTATGATCTAAGTATAAATTAAAAAAACTATTTCAAAGATGGCACTGAGCATTGTCTTTACATATTTTTTACCGAGGTTAGATCAGCGGAGACCCTAGCTTGGAGAAGAACTAACAAGAAACTCCGGAAATCAATTTATTATAATCACCCTTAACAAACATAAAAATTACAAAGAGTGGGCAAAAAACACAACGCTGGTAATACTAAATTTACCTTTCATACAAAATAACACGCAATGGCGGAAACGTCAAATTTAGTTCCAAGTTTGGCTACTGCCAATTTATGTGGCGGGATCTCTAGTCTTTTTATTTACGTCCCACATGATGAATATCTTAGAAACAAGTAACACACTATATAGATACAATAATTAATAGTAATACGCATAAAAAGATGAATTAGTAAGTAATTAGTATTATTAAATAATTAACTATCAGTATAAGTAAATAAAAAAAAATCTGTATAATTATAATATGACACAGTAACAAGGACTAGGGATAATGAAATTGATTAGTTGATAAGCTCACAAGCTGTAACCAATGTTACATATGACGTCAATACGCCAATATTCATGCTAATATTTGACTAAGGAAATGTTTTCAGTTCTTTTCACTCCGAAAGGGATTATAGGACGTGAATGAATGTATATACACAGTAACTTAATGTTGTTCGATTGTGCAGTGCATAGCTTGACCTGAACAGTACACAAGCAAAATGAATAACTCGTTGGCAAACGAATGAGATGAATCAGCATCCGAGATCGACATAACGAATGGTAGTGGAACGGAGTTTTATTTACTCTCCGCTCAAAAGTGATCTGTCAAATAGCGCTTTATTTCCTTCATGCAATAATTAACTGCGAGAGTATTTTCACAATACACGATTCTGTTAGTTTCGAAGGGAGTTATTATATCTCCGAGTATTCTGTCCAGTAAAGAAACATACATACATACGCTTCACGACTTGTGTATACACCATCCCTTTTTTGTGGCGGTGTAGTCGGAGGCTTGAGTGTCCATCTCCGCAATTTCGAAGGCATTCATTAAAAGCGACTATAGCCAAGTGGGTAAGACTTCTTATGAAAAGGTTCTAGGTTCGAATCCCGACTCTAGAATGTACCAATGAATGAATTTGGGCTTCGAGTGACCTATATCTATACTAAAGAAACATTATATTGGAATATTAATTTAAGTATTTTCAATTTTAAGACTATCAGCCCAAAAGAAACGTAAAATTTTCTTCAACTCAATTAAGTGCTCCAGGAAATTCAGTCAAAACGTTAAAAAGTGTAAAACGAAAGAAAGACTTGACATTTTTTAAATCCCTTAGAGACGCCTGATATGGGTAAAGAAACATTGAGCTGGGTCTGCCCTTGGTACCCGAAGGGATATTTAGGGAACCATTTAGATTCAAACAGGAGCTGAAAATAACTAGATAGAAAGAAACGCTTAGTTAACAGATTCAAGTAAACGATGTATTGCTAAACTGATTAAAT
Organism: Leucoptera coffeella; assembly: GCA_030578115.1. Lineage (NCBI taxonomy): Eukaryota > Metazoa > Arthropoda > Insecta > Lepidoptera > Lyonetiidae > Leucoptera > Leucoptera coffeella. The sequence goes on along the minus strand of JAMBLF010000961.1, from coordinate 91,427 downwards.
TAAGCTAGGTTATTCTTAGATTTTTCTCTTCGAGTTTATTAGGGTGATGCTACAATCTAACATTTTAATTGCATACCTATAAATTTGCAAAATTTGGGAATCTTAACACGTTAAATATTTGAGACTTTATGAATCGCCAACTCTCCATTTTCTAAAAATGAAAAAGACCGACAACAAACGATTATTTTTAACATACTATAATACTCGTATACTGTACTATGATATAATCTTTTCTCAAACTTGAATACTTATACTCGTAGTGTATAATAATGCGTTGAGCGCAGTCCCATGGGCATTTTGGTATTTTAGTGTTACATAAATATTCAAATAGCTCCGTTTTATATTCCATTCACTGTTCAATCATCGTTCATCACTATACCATGTAAGTCCTGAGGGAACTACATGTTCACAACAAAAATACATATATTTTCACAATTCATACATTGCAGTGAAGAAAGAGATCTGCCTTTTCCCCGGATAAGGTACATAAATGTCGCTTATCTACTATTCGGCTACTTCGAAAAATGCCGGTTAAATACAATCTAGTTAATACGTGGATTCGAGGTGTTAATGGAATGACTAATTCAGCTCCTGCGGAGATGAACACGCGTTACTTTGACTACCTCACAAGCGATGGTAGTTAATTATGCGTATGGAAATGTCCCGAACAAGTAGCAGATAACAGTACCATCTGTCACATTGAGTACTTACTATCTGGTCAACACGTGAGTTCGAGGGGGCTATAGAATTACTACCTTCGCAGTTGCGGAGATGGCTAACCTGAACCTCTGACTACCCCGCAAGGGTTAATGGTTGTGAATGCGTTGTTTGACTTTTGGAAATGTCTGTCGCTCTTTACATGTGTATGTTCTGCAGCCGCCAATGTATGTATGTATGTATGGCACGAGTATGATTTGACCAGTGTTTGTAGTGGGGCAAAGGCCGCATAATGAGGGCGGCAGAGGGTCAACAATCCGCCCACAAAATAAGCTTTATCGAATCATTTATTATGATTCCAACTTCCCGTGCAAACATGTTTTGCATAATTGTTAATTTATGTTCGTTCATAGTATAAGATTTATTGCGGTCGAATTTCGCGATGTGGTTAGCGTGCTATTATCATGTTCTTAAATATTGTTTATTTAATCATATGTTGGAATGTGTTATAAATAAAAATATTCGTATCAATTTGCGTCTTCCCTTTCGCAGAAAACAGAACCTTGAAGACATGGACACATCTCCTTGGTCACTAATTAGCGTGAATATTGGGGTATCGATGACATAATGGAACTTAGGTGTCAGGTTGGTAGCCCATCGCCCAAAAGATTCCATCTACCCCTAGAGCTTTCGTCGCCTCCTACGAGACGTCCGGAAGAACGACAGCTAGGTAGCATTTTTTACGTTCCGGACTACCACGGGACGAACAAAATAATTATCATAAATTCAACACGAGACATCATCGAAAAGGTATAAATAATAAAGTAACTATCCTCTTACCGTTTCACGTTGACGTAATAAAACGCCTTATCCTAATTCACGTGAAAACAAATATCTTTCACACGCTACCTGTAGTTTGGAGGTTAAGTGATGAGATGACAGGGGTCGCTATACTTGCTCCATAAATCAGTGTTTGTGATTTATTAATCGCCTTGCCTATTTGTTTTACGAAAGGTCTTTTATAAAGGACTATGAAAAATATTAAATATATTATTTTTAAAGTTAATAGAGATAATGTGATGTTTAAATATATACATATACATTGATGTCCTTTAATCGGTTTTGGAGTGGACAGAACGTTGGAGACAATGAAAACATCTCCGTGATCACGATAAAATATATAATAAAATATCTCATGGGTTCTTGTTTGAATTACTCAGTCACTTATGGTTTAAGAATCACAACCCAGTTAATTATGGTAGTCACATAGTAGTAAGAATTTCGTATGTTTTAATTTTTATATAATTTCATACCAACATCGCTCTCAATTTGATATTCCCGATCTTATACTACTTCCGGATAACCCACTTTCATTCATCACAGCAAACATTTTCGACTGTTACACGCATTAATATCTAATGTCATCCTCTGTCAAGAATGTTTTATACGTTTCATTTCTTTTGGAAGCGACTTCCTCGTTGTAGGTATGTACTCATACACAAAGCTCAAAGTAGAAATAATACGTATCTTTATGAAAATTACAATAATTTTTCCTTGCACTCATATGGTATTTGTAATTTTATTTCATAGTTAGGATTATTAATTTTTGGTATATCACATTTTTTATACAGCATAAGTCAGCTATTCTATTGCGAGTACATGTAAAAGCAGACAAGTCACCTAAACTTGTTTTTGAAGAATATTTAGTTGCTATCCCCAAAAAATCGCAATTACCTAGGATAAACCATATTAAAAATAATCCCAACACTATTTTCATGACGTACTATTAAAATCGACTAAATCAGAGATACCGAATCTCATACCCATATCGTATCAGTAGTAAATTATTGCGAACGGCAGTCACCCTTTCTTCAAAGCTCATTTGAGAGACAACAATATCACATGGCGCATTCTGTAACAAAGGATCCGCGGGACAACCGCTTTGTTCGCAGAAGCCGTACAAAGGGCACAATCCGCCGGACCTCATAATGGCCACATTACCAATATAGAAGTCCATATATACGGGCTTCAGGTATAAATATAATGGAAACCAAGTTGTAGAACCTTTCTATCTGTAGTTAGATAATAAACTTTAGACATTTTCTTCCTTTGTACGACTAGTAGTCTACTAGTTTGCAATGCTATTCTGGGACTAGATGCCGTTCTTCCCGACATGTTGTAGAAGGCAACTAAGAGACTAGGGTTAAATGGGATCTAGTATTCGATGGGCTAGCAACCCATTACCAACGTTCCATTGTGACATCGCAACGCCAATATTCTAAAAAGTGACCTAAGAGATATTATTTTATAGGGATTGAAGGACGTGAATGTATATGTATGTATTGAATAAGTACCTACATATAACAAGAAAATATTTACTTTTGACATTCTCTTTCTATATGCAGCATTAATATAATTCACTTGTTTTACTACAACATTCTCGAATTTCTAGTCTGCATAAGCTTTTAGCTTGATCGATGTGCGTTGCTTACAAGTCGTCACTTGACAAATAGACTTGGGAGGAACAAGACAAAGGCGCCATATTGAGGCATGAGGTGTGTGCGTTTCAGCCAGTTTTGAGCCGCTCGCGATTCCATATTCGATTTGATTTGATTCGATTCGATTGTTCCATAGACAACAGGAAAGCAGAGTGGTATTCGATTGGAGCAGTAAGTTTAGACAAACTACATATTTCCTCGCGACATTTTTTGTAGTTTAGTTACTGAAATTAGTTGACAGAACGGTTGCACACTAAAAAATATATTTAATTTTATTTATTTATACATTTTACATTATGCAACTTAACAGGCATTTAAATCCTAATGCGCTACAAAACTATGAGCTACTTATGTTAATTAAAATAAAAATATAATACAATATATATATATATATATATATATATATATATATATATATATATATATATATATATATATATATATATATGCATTTATATATCATTAACATATGATATTACATAGAATACAATGCAGACGTTGAGCTACTTATGTTAATTAAAATAAAAATATAATACAATATATATATATATATATATATATATATGCATTTATATATCATTAACATATGATATTACATAGAATACAATGCAGACGTTGTCGGTTTTTAACATGAATATTGGTGATGTGAAGTCATATGAAATATTGGTGTTAGCCCATTCCCTAAACAATTCCATTTACTCCTAGTTCCTTCATCGCCTGCCAGCATGCCGAGATAAACAGCAGCTAATTAGCATTTTTTTTACAACCCAGACTGACACGAGAAATATATAAAATAAATAATACTTTATATTCATGCTAAAAAGTAACCTAGGAAATTATCGTGCCTCCAAGGTTCTATACACCCCAAAAGGGATTAAAGGCTTATGTATATAGTCATATCTAGTCTATGGATTAGCACCATCCGAGCAGGGACGACACAAACGATTCCTTTCTCCGAAATAGGAAACGCAAATGCGATTTTCTCCACAATACGCGAGTTCCGATGTATTCAGACGATCTTCACTTGACTATCAACGCCTGGAACTACGTTTTCTTCTTTACATACAGTGCAATATATACGCAATATGTAGTTTATATTTCTAGGAACGTATAGGGTATATGATAAATGATAGAAAATAAATCTCTTTATAGCTTAGAAGACTTGTTCAACTATTAAGTTTTGTGTTATTGGAACTTAGGTAATATGAGTAGCTTTTCGATAATCTTATATGTATGTACGCTTGTTTATATATTAAGTTAAATAAATAAATTTTAAATTATTATATTACACTTTCGCTGCGTACTAACTCTCTCTTTATGCCATTCCCTTAATGGACGTACTAAAGAGCATTGTTTAATGAAACAACAGGGAACATCAATAAACCAACGTTTTTAAAATACCTCAGACTCTTCTTATACATAATACACATATAGATACCACCATACTACTCACTGGATATTTATTAATTTTATTGACGTGTTTAACACATACTTATACATACATTCGCTCTGGACAAGAAAAACCGAAAACCGCGCACAGTGGAGGAAGATTGGAGAGGCATATGCCCTACGGTGGGCGAATTAGTGCTGTAAAGAAGAAGAAGAAGAAGATACATACATTCCTTCCGGGAAGGCAATAACCTGGATCACAAAATCTTCATAGTCACTTTTTAAAGTCATACAAGGGTCGTGATGACATTTTTATGGAACATCATTGTCAGGATGTTAGCTCATCGCCTACGGATTCCGTTGACTTGTAGTCCCTTGGTTTCCGCTTACGACACGCCAATAATAACACCTAGTTATCATTCTTGAAAACACACTATAATTTAAATTGCAACGTGAAGAATAGAAGAGCATATATGAGAAGATGAATGGGTGCGAGTGAAGAATGGGAAATTTCTCAGAATCTTTCCAGGTGGCAATAAATATTGATCGATATTATCTGCTTATTATTCCCTTAGGAACGTAATACTTGAATATGTGTGTATATGTAATTTTCACCCCGCACATATTATGGGTATTATATGTACAGTCAGCGCTAAAAGTGCAGTCCCAGCAATTCTTTATAAGGTTTAAGTTTATAAGAACAAAAGACAATATTTTACATTTAAAACTGACGCTATGCATTGTCATGACCACTACACGTTCGCATGCTTCGAAATGAATAATATTGTATTTTATTCTTATAAACGTAAACCTTATAAAAACTTACTGGCACTTTTAGCGGTGACTGTACCTATCGGGAAAAAGTATAAAGATATTTTCCATCATCGAATAAGGAAGTGCTTATATTCGCATCTTCAAAAGTAATTGGATTAAGTGGGTTAATCCCATTTGAGTATATTAAGGCTTAACCCACTCAGCTGTTACCGGTATTCACGAGAGCTTCTTTAGAACTTGAGTTCGTTCCTAAATATTATTACAAGGGATTTAATTTACCTACATAATTAACTCATATGTACGGAACATATGAGTTAATGAGGAAATGAGAATGCTGAGGTATAAAAAGAATACTAACTAGCTGCCGTTCTTCCCGGCGTGTCTTAGGAGGTAACTTAGAAACTAAGGTTAAATGTAATATTGAGCGATAGGCTAGCAACGTGTTAGTAATATTATATATGCCATTACAACAAATGGAAGGAAATGAATTATTGTAATATAGTGTGTTTTGCAACGAATGTTTTTTTAGCTATTCATGTTGTATGAAATACCACCCGCCAGTTAATTAAAACACTATCATTTTACGCGGTAAATCGATTTCCGATCGTAAATTCGGTTTATTTCGGAGTCGTATTTACTATCGCAAAACATTAAATGGATAAACGTATTTTAATTTTTAATAAAAAAATTACGATGGTGGTTAATAATGTTAACTTTATGAAAAGATAAAATAATAAAGGTTTTAACTGTAACAAAAATATTATATAATATATTTATAAAAAATATATTAAATAGATATTATCTACATTGATTGAGTATACAGTAAACGACTGGAGAATATTGTATACGGTGAGGAAAACATCGTGTGGAAACCTGTATATCCCTCGAGATAGGTAATAGTTAGTGCCTATATACGACAATACTGTTCACTGCCGTTGGGTGCTGCCTATTTAGTGTAAGGCGAACTTCGAGTGAATTTCGAAGATGGGCACTCAAGCCTCTGACTACCCCGCCATTATAAGAAGGGAGTGTGTATACACAAGTCGTGAGATGTATGTAAGGTATGTTCACAAAGACTGAAAATATAGATCTTATCGTCTGCATTCTAAAGGTATTTCTACAGGCTTTATTTACATCGTAGCTGCTCCTTCACGCCTCATTAGTTCCAGGTGGGGTGGCTACACACACTTGCCTTCTCTGAAGAGTGCATCAGGGATGCTTCCTACTTAGGTATTCTGAATAGCAATCGCATTCACGACCATTAACCCTTGCGGGGTAGTCAGAGGTTCAGGTTTCCCTCTCCGCAATTGTGAAAGTAGTATAATAGCAATCGTTTTGAATGTTACTTGTATTTTTTATTAGAGAAACCGACCAAGCATATGGTAGGTAGGTTCTTCCATATTCTGATGGATTCGCAGCCATTAACCCTAGAAAGATAACCATCCCACGACTTACGTAAAAGATAACCATACGCTTTAAAGGCGCACGATTTTCAAATGTGAATATGTAATGGTAATAAGTAATATTTTGGCCAATAAATGTATTATTTTAGGAGTTAAGACTATTATTTAGAAATAAAAATGATATTTCATAAGAAATAATATAATTAAAACATTTTTAAACAAAAAAAAATTATCGGCTTTTAAAATTAACAAAATATTACAGTGTTCTCTGTAAATGGACAAAATTATGAAAAATCACTGAAGTAATGCGATTTTTTCTTATAAACTAGTTTGACTATTAAATAATCAGTCTCAAAAATCAATTATTACATCAAAAAGGGTACTTTATATACAGGCATGACAAACGTCAATTCTGTGTTCACCCCACAGTGTTTTTCGACATTCGGCCTCAGTAGTTTTCGACATTCTTGTTTTGCTTAGACGAGTACAGTAGTTACAGTAACGCCTTATTTTGCTGGAGGCTCTTCGTTATCTGCGGAAGCCTGACCATGGGGCTCTGGGAGAATATTTTCAATATTACTCCGAAAATATCTTGGCAAAGTGGGTGCATCTAATCTTTGCGACATCAAAGGGGCAGTTAGCCGAGTACTAAGTTTTTTCATGTGATCTCGTCGGTTTAATGGCTTTTCATTTTCAGACAAAACATTATGACAATATATGATATACGAATTCACGAAAATAATGTTCAAAATACCATAAAACATTGCCATAGGCCATCTATCAGTTTTCCTTGAACAAGACATTGCAGAACACATCTGATCGAAAGTGTCAACCCCTCTTTAGCTTGATTATAATACATTATTATTTAAGGCTTGCCGTTTGTTGAGTTGAGAACACCTTCTTCGGCGCATGATAATAAGAAATACACCATCTTTGATGGTTGGGGTTTGTACGAAACTAGCGTCAAAGGTCCATAAGTAACATTGAGCTACAAACTGGTTGAGATCGTGTATTTTTTAATTCCCCAAGAATCTGTTGCATTTGATCATCTGCCAATCTTCTTTTGCTTGTCATATTCATATACTAAATGATCTACCCTAAAATAAAACACATAAACATCACTTTATGATCAATAACACGACAGCAAAAAATCGCTCAAAGTTACATAAAAGATAACCATACGCCTAAAGAGCGCATGAGTTTGCTATATCATCTAAACTATGGTACTAACTGCGAAGATATGGCCATCCCGTTGCAGAGTAAGTCGACGAATGAGTTGGTTGAAAAGGACAACTCGATACGTATTGTCAGTCGAAAAAGACAGCACGATATTCATCGCGCGGGCGCCTTTGCGACGTAGGTTATCTTTCTAGGGTTAAACGCTTTCGAAGTGTAGAGAATATCGGAAATATAATATCCCCTCGATCAGATTTAATAAAACTTTCGGGGTCATCACGCCATTAAAGGCATTTAGTTTTTATGCTGCCTGCTTTGCGTTTTAGCATATTTCAGGTATATAGCTTATTAAAGTTCATAAAAAACGAAGCTAGATAAAAGTTAAATACTAGTGCAACAGTTCCACAACCCAATCAGGTGTGCCTGAAAACCACTTTGTCACGATTAATCGAAAATTCAAAGGTCAGAAATAAAAAAGGAAAAAAAAGTGGCCAAAACACATTTTTTTAAGCTACTTGGAAAGTCAAAAATGATGCAAGTAGAAAACAAGAACTTTCATGTAAGTTGTATCAAACACAAAGTGTACTTGCATACAAATGCGAGGTCATCCTTTGCCACAATCACTTGCATAATTGAAATGCTCCTTCGCAGATATTTGAGGTTTTGCGGTTGACTTTGATCGGTTCCAATCGATTATGGTTGAGATGGAATACAAGAAGCCTTGTCTCTCTATTATAACTTAGTGATGAGTACTAAGCCACAAAATTTAAGTGTTAACTCTGTAAGATTTTTTTATTCATATCAGTTCTTTAGCACTTATTTTCTTCTTTATTTTTTCTCATTTGAAAATTACAGAGATTGCTACGTGAAGATCACATTATAAAGCTTAATTTTAATTGGTACGTACATAAGTTACTAGTTAAATTCTAAGACAACTCAAACTCCTTTATATGACAGCAGAGACATACACAATACGCAATCTTCAGACAACAAATATTTGTCAATTTACGTTCAAGGTTTTATACCGATGTTTTCTGTTATTTATTATCGAGTGTCGTAATTGGGTGGCTGCAGCGAGGCGATACCTTGTTAATTAAAACATCCTTTGACACCAGTAATTGGGATCGCCTTTCGTTTCAACTAAGTTGGCGCCTGGAACCCATATTTCATTGGCTACAATTGACTCGCTCAATTTTATTCATAAAAATAAAATAATAACGATTAAGGAGTTTAAAGAAACTGAACTGTAGAACCAATAAACAATGTGGCATATTAGATGTGTCAACCCACACAAGATGCTGAAATTTATCAAGGAGATATACATATCCGAGATACCGTCAATATCAATAATTCGACGAAACAGATTGATTGTATGTGATTCGGCTGGAAAACTTTATCAATTAAGTTTTACGCTATCATTAATAATAATTGTAATAAACAATGAGAAAGGAATGAATTGGAGAGTTATATTCACAAATAAAACAAGGCCACTAGTAATTAAATTCGGATGTTGAAGCTTAATCGTCCTCTCGTATGTTGGACCAAAAGTAAACACTGTCCATGTTTAAATATTACATACCCTGACTGAGTGTGCTACAGTATACTAACACAAATTCTACTATGCTTAAATAACGAGATACATATATTTCTATACACAAAAATGTCAACAACGGAAAAATACATACATTTACATTTAGGTCCTTTAGTTCATCGGCTCAATAAAACCATGGATTAAATATTATATAAATATTGGATGGGGATATCATATGGAACATTAGTAATTGGTTGTCAGCCTATCACCTAATATATTCCATTTAACCCTCATACCTAAGCCGTCTCTTCCGACAAGAATGAACGGCAGCTAGTTGTTATTCTTTTTCGACATACACTAGCACGGTATTAGCGTATACATAGTATACACTTCAACCACAAATGGCGCTCTTCGTAATCCCTAAACTCAGCCACTGCCTCTTCTCTCATTATAATTTTCACAAGGTACCTAGTGAGTGCCCAAATTAAGATTCAAAGAGGGATAAAGGTTTTGATTGGAAAGAAACAGGCCCTGAGGGACAGTCGACCCTCCGGCCCTCCACTGGCGCCTATTTCTCAATTATCTCCGAGCACCGCCGCTTCAGAACATAATTGAAAGTAGACGTTTTGCAACTTTTTTTAATCTAAAGTTTCGTCCCAGTCCTGGGGACAATGAAGGTGGGTTTTATCCAATAATCTAATGTAATAAGTCTAGCACTCTTGGAGAGGTTATGAACTTGGAGGATAGTGTTCTATAGGGAGTTGGATAGAATATTGGCTTGTTCTCGAGTTTCTTTAGAGAACCTGAGTTCTTTCTATTGAGTGATACGCGGTTACCATATTGGAAAATAGTTAAAATATATATCTAATGTTAAAATATTGTCCATTTCAAGAACAATGTTATTTTTTATAAGAATAGTTTTAATATATATAAGACAATTTTTATCGTAATAAGAATTGTAAGCCTCTTCTAGAATAACAACGGCTGAAACGCATTACCCGTAGCAAAGATAATTTTAGGAGAAAACATAGTACACATACATATATAAATATGTATATATATGCTTCCTTCAATCCCAATCGAAATGGCTCTACCTTCGGAACCACAGCATTCATTTAGTCAAATTTATTATAACTATTGTAACAGTAATAGCACAAATAATGCGTATGATATACATACATATAATATATGTATTTGATTGCCTGGATGTATTCAGCTGCGCTCTGAGCGATTTCACACGTGTAGCAATGTATATAATATTCTAGGTTAGGTTAAGTTAATTATTTCATATTCATTATCGTATTAAGAAAGTTATAGGTATTGTAATTATACATTGTAGCGTATACAGAATTTCCCTTTAGCATTATGTAAACTTGTAACAATAGTATGAAATTTCGATAATTAAATAACATAAGCGATAAAATCCTGTAATTTGTGGGGAAATGATATTGACACTATAAATATTCCAATAATGTACTGAGTTTTGCTGCTTTACTTCTGCTATAGCTAATCGATTAAATAAGGTTCGATAACTTGTGATTTTTTCCATTTACCTTAGAGATGCATTTATTTCTTCAAGGTATCTATTTCCAATTAAAGTGAGTATCAAGTGATCCGATTTGATAAAGCGTCCAAAGCAGACATTTTTGGTGGAGACAGCCCAGATTAATTCGGTTTCGATTAGATATGATGGATTCAGTTAACGACTGAAGCGAAAATGGAATCTGTAGACCACTTCAAACCCTGTCCCCGATATAATTGAATTATCTCATTTGAAAGACTGTGATAAATGACGAAGGCACTTGCGTCAATTCCTGAACAAATCCACGAGAATAATTTGTCACTTTCTTTAAGGTTGTAATCATTTATAAAGTGTTTCGAAGCTCATTAAATCGGTTGTCAAACACATCAGATCAGGAGTTAAGTACAGGACCTCGACGTTTTATTTATGTTATTGGGTTATTTATAAGACAAATTGTAAAAGAGTGCAGTTAAGTCCGTAGTTAGTCAAACAATAATTTTAAATAATAATATCATAATCCCGACAGTTCATTGTAATAAAATAATTCAAATAACGAAGCAATTGACTCTATGGAATGCAATATAGGTAACCCTTTAGCAGGCCTTGATAAGTTTCACCTGTTACCATGGTTACTTGACAAACATGACCGCGAGGGCCATATCTGTCTCAGATTTAGCTGAATTAATATGTTTGAGCATTTCACGTGTGTTGCATATAAATTCACATCCTTTATTTATCCAGTGCTGGATAAACAGTAACTCGAACACATAAAAACTCTTTAGTCACTTCTAGCTTTTATATCAGGGTTACTACGCAAATTGAAACATTAATGACAGGTTACTAGCCCCCTGTACATTCAACTGATCTCTAATTTCCCTCCTAAAATATACCAGGAAAACATCAACTAATTAGCATTCTATTTACGTCATTAAGCTATGTGGCTAAACAGGATAACTCCTTTAATTACTTCTAATGTTGCACCCAGTTCCTATTTATGTATATTCTTTAAAAGCACATACTTAATTAGTGCATTTGTCACAGGTAACGAGAGCTGGATGAAAACTACAGTTCCAGTGCAAAGACAAACAGAGAAGGGAAAACTCGAGCCTTTGTGCTTCGAGTAAGCGGTGCTTTGCGAAATCATTTCTTTTGAGGGAACAGGCAACAAACAAAGTGCTCTTTGGCGGCCAAATGATACTGAGTTCGCAGCGGGAACTAGAAATAATAGGAACAACAGTATTGTTACAACCTGTGTTCTTTGAAGAAAGGATCTAAGATTCCAACTTCAAGATAACAAGAATTAGCATCTTTTATTGGATCTGAAAACAAGTTGCAAAGAAGCGTCGAGATTATGGCTGTAACAACTGAGGGTTCGCTTCATTCGCAATGCTGTTACAGTAAATTGTTTTGTAACAGATGAAGAATTGTTGTTCCGTGTTGCATACCTAATTTAACGTTATATTAGAATATTTTCTCATTAAGGAAGGTTTTGATGTGCATTTTTAATACAGATAACTACTTATAAGATTCTATGTAAAATTGTTTTAATTTTAACACAATATTAACAGCATTCTAAGAGATTTTTCTTCAGATTTGCGACTTTAACTACTACTACGCGATTAATAACACGACTTTCTAAGCGATTAATAACACGATGTGTATAATGAAAGTGATAAAATTGCTTTGATGAAGTCACCCACTTCATCAAAGTAAATTTATACAACTATAATAATGTTTTGTTGCAATAACATTTATCATAATGTCTCCGTAATACCCTTACGTGTTATTCACGAATCTTAAGTGACAGCTTCCGAGATAATAATGTTTGTAATTCGACTACACGACGTTAATACGTCATTCTGACTTTAGTTGATATGCGTAGTTCTCTGTCGGTTTTATCACAAACACGTAAGTAGGATACTGGTAGAATAACTCGTGTCATTATTTTTGGTAAAATTAGTATTAAATATTTTTGCATTTTTCAAAAAGTTCTGTAAAAGTGAATACTTACGTATGTTATAAAAAATGGTAACACACGTTGATTATACTCACGTGCTCTTATGCTTTCAAGGGTAAATTAAACCTCAGAGACATGAAATTACCTTGGTCTCTTTAAGCATTCATTGGGTAGAGGTTATGATGGCAATTGATTCATTTTTAAGGATCATTGGTGACAAGTTTCTAGCCCATCGTCAGTTCATGTCAATAATAAGTCGAATCTATCTAGATGCACTATTATATCGAGGGGCTAGTCTGGGACGCAATCCAACTATCGTTCTTGCCGGCATATCCTAGAAGGAGACTAAAGACTAGGGGTAAATGGGATCAATTGAGCGATGGGCTAGCAACCCGTCACCAATGTTCCATATGCCTCAGCATATATGCTCATAAGTGACCTAGGAGATAAAACCGAATCTATAAGCTTTCCTGCCTGCCAGGTGGACCGATGACCTCAAGAAGGTTGCTGGTAGTGGCTGGATGAGGGCCACGAAAGATTGTCTTTTGTGGCGTACCCTTGGGGAAGCCTACGTCCAGCAGTGGACTAGTACACGCTGATTGATTGATTAAAGCTTTCGTTCATCTCGAAAGGAATTGAAGAATGTGATTGTTTATGTATGTATATGGATTGTTATTTTTAAAGGGTATCATTTAAGCTATCACCAATTTAATTAGTTTTGTGTTTCTTAAATAATAGGGTTTGTCCTCAAAATAGTAGATCTGTCACCAAAATGTAGTCACCAAACAATGCAAAATCAGTTCCACAATAAATCACCTAAAATCCTGAGATATAAGGTCTAGTACCAAATAAATGTTTTTGTATGTATTATAATAGGTGTGTCCGAATAAGTATTTAAGCAAACTAATTTAAAGAGATCACCAATAAATCATATTATGTTACTAGAAAATTGCATTAAGTGCAAATAAAAACCTAACCTAACCTAACTAGTTAAGTGATTAATAATATATGATCGTAGTATAGAATTAAATAATTATATGTATAAAGGATCATAATAACGATTTCATGTATAATGTAAGAAATTTATTAAGTAGTAAGTAGTAATTAAGTATTAATTTGATAGTATAATAAAACTGGACTATATGAGTATTTCAGTTAAAAAAAAAAGATGTGAATAAAGATACAAAAAATAAAATTTATAATAATGGTACGGGCGAACAATGCCTGTAGTGTGTAGTTTTTCTTAAAAAAAACCTAACCTAACCCGCCCGCGTCGCGCATCGTGTGATCGAACCAATTTGTCTCCGCCGCTTTGATCATTTTTTCATTAAAATTATAAATTGATGTATTAAATTGGTAACGAATACTATTAATTTAATATCTGAACGAAATAAAATGTTACTACTTTATTGGTGACAAAATATCAAATAAAAAGGAGTCGCAGTCAGGGATCGATAATCGATTTATTTGGTGACAGATCTACCATTCTGAGAACAGAGCTATTATTTAAGTAACAAAACTGTTATTATAAGAACGAAGTTTATATTCATGTAATGCAATATAATTTTATTGGTTATCGATCTCTTATTTTACACATATATTAACATTAGTTTGACAATTCATACCTGGGAACAATTTTTGTTTATCTGAGAACGAAAATATTTCGTGGCGATAGATCTATTTATTAGGTGATACAACTTGATGACAAATATAAATTTGGTGATAGAAAATATAGTTCCCATTTTTAAATACATACCTCGCAAACCCACAGAGTCAATGTCCACCAATGGTGGATCGGTCGATTAATCGATAAATAATAACGGCACCACCAAGTGTGCCTAATAATAATAGGTTTTACGATGTACTAAAAACGCCGTAAAACGTTTGACGACAGGACCCAGTTCCTTGTCATTGCCTTTCTGGCCTGTCAGCGGTTCTTCGCAAACATGGCTTTATGATACCATTAAAATAATGACGGCAATTAAAAATAATGATGAAACCGCTTAGAATCACATTCAATATTCAAAAGATGCCGTGCAAGTGTGACGTAAAAACAGCTGGTAAAGAGAAAGCTTCAAGGCATGTCTTAAGATATAACTTAGGGACTAGGAGTCATGGGAATCGAATGACCTGTATCCCATGTTCTATATTGGATGCATTTATAACCCTGAGACAATGCTACAAGTTGTCAAGGAGGTTATTATCTACAAGGTTCTGTCAACACTGAAAGCAATTAAGGATAAACTTTATAGATTTTTATCCATGAATGTTAAAATCATTTGAAAATATAATCGTTTCCCCTCGAATCATTCATGAAACAGTATGGAGTAGTGGGATTGATACAAATGAGGCTAACATGTAAGTGTTTCTTATGCTTTCCAGTCTGGTTGTTGATTATATATGCTATATATGAATTTATCTATGTATAATATGTATATATTTCGTAAATATACGTTGACTAGTACCCATAACACAAGTCTTAAATGAACTTACCAAAAGGCTAGTTAAGTTAGTTTCAATGTACTAAATATTATTATTATTATAAGTGTAAACATAATATTATAATACAGACATTATTCGGCAACGACATTTAATTTACTCCCCTTTTTACCGTGAGGGTAATTGAATATGTAAACAACGGAAATATTCTTGCTTATGAAGAGATACTGATTGCAAACCAAAACGTACGTGAACAAACAAAATTGATAGTAATGAGGAAAACGAGCTGGCGGGTAGAGAAAAGAATCTCGCTGTAAGAGGGACCTTCCCTATAATTGAGTTAATAAATCGGATCTTTCCCAAAACGAAATTTAATCAATTCGCGAGACGTTCCTCCGCATACGATTTCGACAAAATGAATCGGAAAGTCACAGGGTTCGATGAAATAATTTGATCTTTTGTTAAAAGAGCCTTTGTCAACATTGGAAAAAGCCTTTGTACAGCCTCTGATTTCCATTTTATTACGAGTTATGTGACTTATCAAGATATTTCAGGGTCTTATTTGATTATGAGGTACAAGATAAAATTATATCTTTTGGAAATAGGTTATAGTCTGTATCCGTATGGCATGTTTTACCACATTATCAATGGAGTTTCTTATGATTATAAGTCATCACTATGTCTTCAATATGTGACAACCAAAAAATGATTTACTGTGGTGATCGCATATATTAAGCGTATGTAATTAATGTTAAATAGTAGTTTAAAATAGAAACACACTATTTTTTTTTATTACTTAAATTAAAACAAACACATTTTAGCTACCAATTCAGAATTAAAGACCACCGCTTCACGAACGAATGATTTCGTCTTTGCGCTCAAATGAATGAACGATCGTTCACGCCCTGGTTCAGTGTAATAGTTCATTGTCATTGAGCGCAATTGGCACCCGTATCAGTGTTATCACTAATGCGCTGCCTAACCCCGTGACACGGTATGCACTAAACGGGGATCAGCGTAAGCCTCGCTAGGCGCTTATTAAGCTGAGTGCATAGGCTTAGTGGGACCATGGTTCTGAACCACGCTATATTTTGTTTCATACAGCGCAGCTACCTTTTTGATCAGCATTATGGCATGACGGATAATAGTTAGTTATTGTAAATGGTGACTTGGCTTACCACCTGTCACATTAAGTACTGACTCTGGTCATCACGTGGGTTCGATGTGGCCATAGAATTACTACCTTCGCAATTGCGGAAATGGACTTGAACCTCTGACTACCAAGGGTTCGAAATGGTTAATGGTTCACGTTTGTCTTTTTTTATAATATTTATTTTTTAACTAGTGAAACGACAACGCTCAGTAAAATTAGCGAATTAAACACCAAAATAATACAATCCTAACGCAAATGAAACCTTATCTGTACTAGCTATTTTTGGTGTGCATTTCAGTATTTTTGATGTACATTTAAAAATTATTCCTTTTTTATTTGTTAAACCGTAAGAAAAGAGTGATAAAATGCTTTGTTTACTTTGCTAACCAAACTACACTCTTTCTCTTCTTCGTTGTAACCTCAAAAGTAAGCCATTGCGAACACCATTTGTCACCACAGCTCTCCAGGCCGCTTGATCCCACATCAGGTTAAGCATGCTAACAGCTGTACCTTGTCAGCCCATCTATTCGGTACTCGACCTTCGCAAATCCTGCCCTCCAAACCGCTATCTGCCTAGAGCAGTACTAGCTATTCTATGTGTAAAACTCCGAGCAGGAATGATAGTGAGCTCAGATGAAATGGGAATCTCGAATAGGAAAAATCGCGGTTGTACCGACCCTCGAACAAACCATAATGTCTGCAAAGAGTTATTTTATTGTACTCAGGTAGAGAATAAGTCCCGTCCGTTATTATCAATATTTCTTCCTTCCTTCTGGAAATTTCAGAAAATGATGCTTTCAGTCTGGTGATGTATCAACCTTCTAGAGTGATTAGTTACACCCATTTCAACAAAGCGCTTATAAAATTACGGTTAAGAAACGTCACATTCATTTCACGTAACATAATCTGAGAAGATCAAGGGGATCATGTTGTTACACCTATTAGTTGAATCTCTTAGGATATGCTCAATCAGACGTCTCATCCGACTAAGGCGCGTGTTAACTCGGGATTATCCGAATCTAATTAGAGCGGAGGCGTTTGTTCGCATGAAGTTGAGATTCAATCTGGGAGGTGGCAAAAAGTTAATCAAAACTGTGGCTACGATACAACATGCAGCAATGGGTCTACATTGTTTGAACCCAGGGAACTTTGATCAACCGCTACGGGATTAATGACTGAACATTCACTTGTAATTACGTTTAGAGCTAGCTGAGCAAATTTTAATGGAAAAGTCTAGTTTTATACTACATTTCATAAGAACAACACTACGGGTTTTACAGTTAGATATAACAATATACACACAAGCAAACGCAGTGTACTTGACAGTGGATTAGCTATATCAGTCAGTCCTGTAACTCTGAATTATAATACAATTCATTATGAGGTAGTAAGTGAGCGTGTAGCTCGGTTGTTGCTCTTTGAATCAATGCTCCCACATTCCTTGGAACATACGTATATATTATTTACTGCTTGCATCTCACAACATAGTGTATCACTAAGCACAAACTATCTGGGTTAGAGGTGGCCCTGAAATTGCTAATCCTTCTTCTCTTCTTCTTCTTCTTCAGCAATGTTGTGTCCATAGTTGGACGTATGCCTCCTGCATTTCTCTCCATCGGGATCTTTGTGCGGCGCATCTCCTCCAGGTCGGCCCTGCCGTCTTTCGGATGTCGTCCGACCATCTGGCTGTTGGTCTGCCAGCGCTTCTCGCTCCCGTCCGAGGTCGCCACATCAGACATTTATATGACCATCTGTCATCTTTGCAGCGACAAAAGTGACCGGCCCATCGCCACTTTAGTTGTGCGACTCTCTTTACAATGTCGGCAACTCTGGTGCGTCGTCGTATTTAGACGTTCCGCACTCTATCCCGTAACGAGATGCCAAGCATTGCTCTCTCCATCGCTCTCTGAGTGACCTCTAGCCTTCTCACTCTTTCGGCTATCAGCGTCCACGTTTCGCAAGCGTACGTTAATACGGGGAGGACGCGTAATTTCCCAAAAGCTGCCCATCCTAGCTGGATTCTTCTGTTAATTTCTGCGTCTAGTGTGTCGCCTTCGAGTCTGATCTTTTGCCCAAGGTAAATGTACTCTTGCACTTTTTCAATGGTGGTGCCTCTGATTTTAATCACATCTGAGTTCTGTGGGCCCATCCATTTGGTTTTTTCGGAGTTCATTTTGAGACCAACTCGTAACGACGCTCGACTCAACTCACAAAGCATCCGTTCCAGGTCTTGGGCCGATTCCGCTAGCAGAACAATGTCATCTGCGAAGCGCAAGTGGTTCAGGTGCTGTCCGTCAATGTTCAAGCCATAGTTATCCTAATCTAAGGTGGTGAATACGTCTTGCAGAGCATTGGTGAACAGTTTTGGCGAGATTACGTCACCTTGACGTACGTCTCTCTTCAGCGGGATCTTAACCGATTCACCCTGCATATGTACCGTCATTGTTGCCGATCTGTACAGATTTTTCAGCAAAGTAACGTATCTGTAGTCTATACGACACCTTTGTAGAGATTGAAACACCGCCCAGTGTTCCACTGAGTCGAAGGCCTTTTCATAATCCACATAGGCTAGGTAGAGAGGTTTGTTATACTCTTTGGATTTTTGTATCACTTGCCTTAATGTGAATATATGATCAATTGTGCTAAAACCACCTCTGAATCCTGCCTGTTCTATGGGCTGGTGTTCATCCAGCCTCCTAGCCATTCTTGATGTCAGAACACGTGAAAATACCTTGTAGATTTGGCTAAGAAGAGCGATTAGGCGGTAATTTTTCAAGTTCGACTTAGCACCCTTCTTGTGGAACAAAACAACCAAACCATCCATCCACGAGCTAGGTATCACACCTGTAAAGAGTATCTCGTTGAACATTTTTCGAAGCTCTTGTAATATTGGCTTTCCACCTGCCCTCAACAGTTCCGTGGTTATGCCATCTTCACCAGGTGCTCTATATCCTTTGAGTCTCTTTAGCGCTTGCCTCACCTCCCGTAAGCTGAATTCTGCTAATCCTGCAATTGCGCAAATAGACCTCGAAACCTCCGCTGCACCGGGAACTGTGAATTGTAAGATTCGTTCATTGATATTCAATGACATCGATTTACTAGTATCAAAGTTGATTTTATGTACAATAAATTTCTTTCATACGATTAATTTATTCTTTCTATTTAAACTTTGTTGAATTAAGTATTTAATAATTAAAAAAAAACAAAACAACTAAAATTCGAGTAAATTATGTATCATAAGTGACCAAACTGTAGTGCTAGTTTATCTATGTCAAGGAAACATATTAAAGATTAACCATATGAGGAAAAGAAAATTCTTTCTTTGTAGCATAAAGTTTCCTTTAGGGGGAAACGCTGATTGTTCGCGATATATTGTGTAATAGGGCGCTACAGGGATCATCCCCCGATCACGGGATTAGTGGTTACCGATCGCGTGGCTCACTGACTCTACAGAACGGCTCAGAACTCTGAAAGTTAATCAAAGCGGCTGTGACGTCAATGCAATGAGTAACTAATACTGCTCGCGTCATTTAACACTGCTAGTTATTTTGTACTGATGAAATTGAGAGAGAATAAACTACACATGTATTGATATATAAATAAACAATCTAAATATATAATAATATTTATCATAACTTTCGAGGTGGGGTTTTAATAAAATTCGTGTCGAATTGCAAACATATTATATACACCTGCTGTATATATATAGCTGTAAAGTGTATGCCATCTTACGGGTAAGAAATTAATAAATTGCTTATCGCTTAATAGATTTGACTTCTAGTACCTTATTCGCTTCCTACGACATGCCGAGAAGATCGCTAGTAATTCAGCATTCTACTTACGACCGGATCAAGTACAGAACATTAATAAATTTATTTGACCTAAACAATACGTAGTTTAACGTTAATTGAGGTGGGCTAATGGTACGGATGTAAGTATTAATTTCCATTAACTAATGAATATTGGTGTTGTCTCCGGTCCTCAAATATAATCCCATTACATGTCGTAAGAGGGATCTAAAAGACTAACTAAGTATTGAAAAATTTATGCTAGACATCCTGAATAAAACCTGTATAAAAATTCGTTAAAAGTTTCGTTATGTTAAAAGTGACCAACGATACTATTTAGGCTCGATTGATACCAATAGGGATTAAATGACATAGATATACATACTCGTATATATTGTATCTATAGATAAGTGTATGTGAGATACCGTTGAATGGCAATCGCTTATGAGCGTCCCCATGGGCTGTATAGAGGATATGGCGTGAGTGCATGTGGAGCTAATTCTAGTTGAGATGATCAGCGTTGGACCTAAGGGAAATCTAGACTCGCCTCCATCGCCACTTCAGCTCAATGCACATACATTTCTTCCCATATGGGTCGTAGACTTATTAATCTATGTTAGTGGGTCGAATATTTCTACTGAAAACTACTTGAAATGTCATTATCAATATACTGGTCATTACAATCGCTTGTTGAAAATAAAAAAACAAGTGTATATATATATAATAATATTCTTTTATTTTTATTTATAAAGGCATCTACGGGGAAAATAGTAAAATTGTGCAGTTGGAGTAAATTTAAGACTGTAGTTAGTTTGTAGTGTAGTATTTTTGTAGATGTAAACGATATAGCTGTGCCCTAACAGGGCGTCTCATCATAACTGAAAATAGTGCTACATCGTTTATCTTGATATGATATGGCATAATTAATTTTGGCAAATTAATCGGATTTGGTAATACAGTAATTGTGGCCGAGAACATATTATTTCTTTAAAAACATTGGGGTTCTTAAAAGACGTAAACGGACCTGACTATGGTCTTAATTTACTGTTCCTCAGTACCACACTACAACCCTACTGAAAATAGCCTATTAGGACCTATTGTGACACTAAATGGGGATTGCTATATAGATTATAGTGCCGTCGTACTTCTCCTACATTTTATAAGATACCATATCATTATTATACAAAATATAGCCATAATATTAAGGCTTTCATTATATTCCTGTTGCGTGTCGGCAGCAGACCAGTGTAATAAAGAAAGAGCCTTCACGTGTCACGCCCTTAATCGCCTAGAGGGTAGCCAGCGATTTAGAGCCCATTCGAGAGATTTATAAGGGTCGCAATGGCACCTCCGCCCCTCATCATCTAAGTAAATTTGACAAATTATATTTATAGCTTGATATATTTTAGAACTCCATTTGGAAGTTTTTTGTCTATTATATATTAATATTAGTTTATCACTCTATCTCTCACTATCACATAGTATAAAACTAAGTCGCTTTCTCTGTCCCTATGTCCCTTTGTACGCTTAAATCTTTGAAAGTACGGAACGGATCTTGATGCGGTTTTTTAATAGATAAAGTGATTCAACAGGAAGGTTTATATGTATAATAACATCGATTAAATAGCCATAAGTGCGAAGCCGGAGCGGGTGGTTAGTATTATACAACATGTTATGAACTAAATTACTATATCTATGTTATATTTTTTTTGAAACAAACTTCGCACTTTGTCCCTATAGTAACCAGTCTTCCTTGCGGTATTCCTTTCCAAGTTTGTTTTTACTTATTATATGCAGTGACATATGGTATATAAATATACATGTGTGTTTTCGTATTTAACTGTTAGTGACTTGTATAAATATTTTATAACAGAAATCGTCGTAAAACTGCAGTAAAATCAAGGTTTGTTAAATATCCATATTACATTTGAACGCTACATAGGTGTTAATAACAATGTTTGTTCGTTGGTTAAAGTATAAAAAATATTACTTTTATACAAATACAAGCTGCCGAATAGTGGCAAAAGAGAATATGTATATTTCATAATAACAAAAGGCATGCACTCACAATGACCGTTCCACACAAAGGTAGTAATTCTTTTCATTAATGTAATGTTTATAACGTTGACCTTAAAATGTATGATTAATTGTTTTCCACATTGTGGATGGTAAATAAATGACAATCCAAAAAGTATATTGTATTTCACAATGTATCACCAAAATATTGAGAATCAAAATTGGTTTTATCGTATTATTTTGTTTAATTTAATAATGGAATGTTTTATAATGTTGAATTCAATAAGTATAATTGTGTTTCACACTGTTTCATGTTAATATCAATAAGTAACTACATATTGCACATTAAATATATCATAAAAATATTGAAAATGAGAATGAAAATGAATTTGTATAATACTTCCTTTCATGTTATTACATTTTTATACCTCTATGAGTACTTTCATACCAATGACGGCAGAGGGCGCCCCTCGCCGTTACCATTAAGATAACGCCCTCTGACGAAATATTCGAGTTTCGTTTTGTTCTTCCCAGTTACGATTAGGATCTGGGATCGTCGTACGTTTTTCATCGTGGATTCAGAACCAGAGTTGGTCTTATCAGAATATTGGGAATAACTTACTATCTCCACTAAATGATGGACTAAGTTTTTGCGACCTCTGTAATATTATTTAAACTAATACTTTTTATTCGTAGTCGTATTCGTAGCAGATTGGCAGGGGCTACTAAGGGTCTATGTATTTCAATTCTTTTTCCGTTTACTTAACCTTGGAGACATACTATCTTGGGCAGCTGAAGTGTAATTAATAAATAGTCACCATACAATTTTATGCATTTTTACACAAAATATCACATTTGATATAAAAATTAAACGGAAATTTATTACTGTGTATATATAATTCTAAAATGTACTCCAATCACCTAACACACAACAAAGGTTAAGTTAGATTTACGAATGTATCATTTTTGTGTATAATCCAGTATTTTCGTTGAATAAAACCGTATTTTCTATGTTCATATAAATACTAGCCAAAATGAACACCAAAAAAATCTTGATAATATTCGCGGGGCAGAGTAATTTTAACGGGGGCAGTCGTTCATCTTTGTTACGTCGTAAACATTTATTGGCGGATGAGCGGGAAAAAGTTGTAATTTCGGGATGAGCGTCCCTCGCCGAGATAACGCGCCGCCCAATATGCCTCGAACGGCTTTGGCCTTCTAATTTGTGATGAAATGGACTAACCACTTGAAGGTTTATTAAAACGAAAATTACTCAAGCTATAGATAGAAGTTCTTACGACAGATTTTATGTATTAATTATTTCGAAAAGGACATATGTCACACCATATTTAATAGCAACATGTTTTCTTTTAGAATTCATAGATTCTTTTAATAATGATAAATAAATAAAATGTTTATTTAAAACTGAAATTACCGAAATAAATACAAATAGACATGAAACATTCAATTAACACTATAAGCGGTTTAAGTATTGTAGATACGGTATTAGTGATTTACTTAAATAATATTATTTAATACTATATAGTTTGCTTGTTCATATGTAAGTAAATAATTATGTTGTACTGTAAGAACAGACATG
Source organism: Leucoptera coffeella (assembly GCA_030578115.1). Taxonomy (NCBI): domain Eukaryota; kingdom Metazoa; phylum Arthropoda; class Insecta; order Lepidoptera; family Lyonetiidae; genus Leucoptera; species Leucoptera coffeella. The sequence goes on along the minus strand of JAMBLF010000961.1, from coordinate 67,524 downwards.
GGATAAAAGCATCAAAACGAATGTCTTGACAAGAATTAAAAGGTCAAGACATTTTAATGTTTTCCTTTTAACATTAAAACCAACTGTACAAACAAAGAGAGTATAAAGTATGTACAAAGCTCCAATGAAAATATTTTGCTGAAATAATATAATACCGATAACCATTTTTCTCACGATCTCTTTTTCGAAGACTGAAGTGAAATGATAAATTCAATTTAAGGAAGATGTATGATAAGAATGCTGACTAGGTATCTTTCATCACAGCACGTAGTAGAAGGTGTCTAAGGACTAGGAGCCAATGTAATCTATTGGGCGATAGATTAGTAACCAATCACCTATTCTATCTCAGTGTGATCACGACCCTGATAATTTTGCGAGAAGCGATTAAGGAGTTGTTATATCTTCGAGATTATGTCCACCCCGAAATGAATTAAGGGACTGACTGAATATATAATATCTATGGACAAAGCCGGTGTCAGTTACGAGGTTGTCCGCAGAAGATAATGGTGCAAGTTCACGACTCGTTACGAAACTTTGGGGTGATCAGAGATCTGAGCGCAACACACGTGTCAGCCTTTACAAGAACCCTCCCAGTTACCTTCAATCATAGGGCAATAATGCCAGGCAATAATAAATACGTAGTATGGATAATGCTATACCAATGGATCTGCAGGTATCGCTGTAATTAATGTTTAATATAGGCTCAACCTCAAGCCTGTCTATCTTAAGCATTACTGTCTGAGTTTCAGTAGCATTTTCACTATTATTTTACTGTTTGGAGTGTGTAAGCGGGTATGTTCATAATACCGGTGCTGTAGATTATTTACAGCAGCATGCCGAATCGATTCCTTTTTTGTTTCACGGAGATGGCGTCTCATTGACTTGAATCGAGTGTGTATTCGTTTTTGTTTTGTTGCTAGTAGGGTATTTGTGCCCAAATAAATGTTTTATTTCTTTATTGCACTTACTTAGAGTATATCCAGGCAAGTGAAATCTAAATACACATGGTCTCCGCGACATACGCATAGAAACAAGTAAGGGAATTGGCCCACGTTTCTTATAAATACTTTTTTTAAGTTATCGATATTAATCTCATAATGCGCAGAAAGTTTATCAAAGAATCGTAATGTGAGTCGTTTATACCTGCATCTATACTATATGGACATAAGTATATATACTTAGAGTAGGTCAATAGATTTAATCTGAACAATTTAAGCCCAATAGCCAATAGTCCATTGGAGTGTTGCCATTATTACCAGCGCCTTAAGGGAGATGGCGCGGCTGATTTATCAGTGCTTTGGTTCGCTCGGGATAGTTCAGATTCGCCAGAAGCGCAATTAGGCAGCCTCACCTATTCCGGGATCACTTAACACCAATCTAATTCGGATTGCGACTGCGGGAATAGGGTGGGATCTAGGAATTTCGAAGCGTATAAGTTGAACTATTAGTTTACTTTAGACTGCTGTTGACAAGAACAACTTTAGAAGCACATTTCTGGGTATAAATACCATGTTCCTATTCGTATATATTAGTGAAAGGTGCTGGATTATTATAATATACATATACATCCACGTCCTTCAGTCCCTTTCGTGGTAGTATTTCCTTGGTTTTTTTTTTAGAAAATTGGGTTGCGATGTCATATGGAACATTGGTAACAGGTTGCTAGCCCATCGACTAATTGATACCAAGAACGGCAGCTAGTTAGCATTCTTTTTACGTCGCAGAATAGCACGAGATACAAGGGATTATTATAATAACAAGTTGGAAACCTGGCTTCGCTCGTCCCGTACGCAATTTTGGCAGTTTATAACTACCCAAACTGATAGAACTTTATAAACAATGTCGAACGTGGTTTGTATGTCAAAGCAATTGGAATTTCACGAAATATGTTCTTCTGGTAATATTTCGATCGAGTCGGTAACCCTGCGCGATATTATTACAATAAATAATATATTTATGGTAGGATTTAAGTTCCCGCTAAGCGCATAATGTAAAAAGGATAAAAAACAAAAAAATATATCATTAGGTTGATGATTGATGTCTTTATTAATGCGATACTTTATTACATCTGTTTTATGGTTTTGCTGCGTTTTGCCAACACGCATAACATTGAGCAATACAAAATTGGTATGATTAGTAAATTAAGTAATGGTTGGTTTTATTGTACATATTTTCTTTATTAAAAAAAAGGTTATTTCAAAGCTTAGACTAGCTCTTAATCAGCAGTAGCTGACAAAAGTCTCGCCATATTGTGCCAAAACAGCGCAAATCAACAAATTGTATGAAACGGATGGTAAAGTAACCAAATTGGCGATCAACGGGCACTGTGGGTGATTGTTTGCTTAGTAAGGGCAAACAGATTTCATAATGAATGGTAATTGCGATGCTGCGAGCCAAAAAGCCACACTACGAACGTGCTATGAAAGCTTTGTCGTAATTACTACGATAGTTCGTTTATGACTTAGGCAAGCAGGAGATATTGTCATAACGACACTGAAAATTAGGTATTACAAATGAAATGCAATTTTTGATTCATAATTAGTTCATGCTACGCCAGTTTGAATCAAAAGTAAATTGTATAAAAATTAACATTTCATTTGTTTATTGATTTATTTAACTGCAGATCAAGAGTTTGTTTCAAAAAGATTAATACGAAAAGGAAGACGCTATACATAAAACAATTAAAACCTATTAGTTTTAGGTATATAATACTGATGTGATCGTGATAACAGACAGTAGGGCCTTCACTTTACTTTCCGCAAATTAACCTATTTTAGTTACGTTTCGTTCGTTCGTTACGTTTAGTCGTTACATGAAATTACATACATATAAATTTTGTGTCAAGTGTCCAATTTAGTTTTTTATTAACCAACACAGTCATATCTAAATCTATCTACCGATATATTGTCTTTTGCTTAACTGTACGCGTGGTAGCCTGTTCAATCCCATTTCTAGTCCTTGTCATTATCATTTAAAGGTGAAAAGACCTGAGCGTTTAGAGATAGCTCAATCCGTCTTAGCAATGACGGACTCTTGATTTACGGGCTGGCGACACCTTCGCGACGCTCATACATTATTCAGCGCCGCCTAGCGCCGTCCGCTGGAACTTTTAAATCGCGGCACTAAATTATTTAAAGCGGATGCCGGCGCGCATTCTGATGCATCGGATTTAGTAAGAAAAGTTACGATCAATGCAATGTTAGCTAGGACTGTTAAGTGTATGTGCTGTGTTGCGATGTGCTGTCAACAGAACTCTACTTGGTCAGTATTAAGCGCTAAAATTTAATAATGTATTGTATTATTATATATATAGATTACAATATTATTATTATCCTTATATACATGGAGATGTGAAAAAGTGACCATGTTTAATTTGTTATCGGTCGTAGTTCGTAAGATCTATATTGTACCGTACAGTTAGAACATGACTTAAGAAATAAAATGATCAAAGACGATCGCACTATTGTAACTGGCAGGTGCTCGAAGAAATATTCCACCAGTTCATTTGTTTTTGCGTAAATATTTTTGCTGACGAATACATTAAAAATGTCGTCGTCTGGAATGTACTATTTGGAATACCACCCTGTCCTTCCTGACATTTGCATTGCAGATAAGCGGTCACCATTGCTGTCTCTGCCTTAAATAATCCAACGCCGACCATTTACTTTGATGCAGAATTTTATGCTAATTATCGGTTTGTACCCAAATAGAAATCGTCATACAGATTTCAGGAGATCCGATTTGGATACCTTTTCACTGAATACAAATTATTATAATTTATATCTCACGTTTACTTGTCTGGCAATATCTGTGTTTGTCACATATTCATATCATTCAGTCGTATACATTTATTTCTTTTATATTTACCTGTTCAAACTGCTATGTTTACCATACTCGCTAATAACACTCATGCATGAAGTTTTGAGTGGCAAGCATGACTTTGTAAGCGTACAATTAACACACTCTACGCTGACCTGAAACGCTAACGCTATGCTGAAATATATTTTACCTGATTTCAAATGTTGGAGTTACTTATTTTCATTGAATAACTAATGAAATTGTTTACAAAATGAATCAGTTACAATCAATAATAACCTACTTATGACAAACAAAGACTGCAGCAGTGCTGTAAACCTTTCACGTCTAACTAACACAATTTCCTTTCGCTTTGTCGTTTTACAATCCTGGCCGTTGAAACGAACTGAGAGAGCTGTAGCACCTTGGGTAAATGGAAATTGTTTTTTGCCTTTCGAAAGAGTCGAAACAACGAGTGCAATCGAGAGAAGAGCCTTCAAAGAGGCTGCAGAGAGCGCCTAACAATTAGAGCCGCTAAGAGTTATGAAGAGGCAAAGAGGCACGACTTCGAATAATTGTGGTTCAAACTAACGACATAAATGTAGCTGTTAATATTTTCATTTTTAGTTGATGAAGATGAATAATTTGATTTATCGTCTCTACGTTATGTTTTATCAATAAATGAGACGTAAATATAAAATAAGAAAGTCACTTAACAATCCAAAAGTTATTCATGTTTGTGTCTCTTAGAGGTGTTGTAATATGATTTGAATTGTACTGATACTAATTTGAGTAAGTATTAATTATATGAACGGACCGACTAATAAACCGCATTCAGGGCTAAAATATAATAAATCTCAGGAAACCTATTCCAACAACTTCTTATATAAATAATCCCAATACTCTTGAATTATAAATTTAGTAAACCTTTAAGAAAATGAGTTCATTTGTAGCGTCTGGAGAGGAGGATTTAATTAACGCTGGAAGTGATGGCGGCTACACTGGACTCGGGGACTCCTCTTAAATGAAATGCACTTAGAACAATAAGCGGACCAGAAGATAGCAACACGACATGCCTGCACCCATTCACCCGTGAACTGTTCATTAAGTTGTATACCGTCTTAATGTAGGAGATGAATTCAAAGGGAATTGAGACGGGTATTTCATGAGTCACTTTAGAATTAAATTTAAAAGTGTGTTTTCAGCAAGTGTGTAAAATTTAAAACATATTAGCTTAAATACAAATATTTGGATAAAGTTCTATCATCGGAGTTTGTAACAAAAAAGGTTTTAATAACATTATCGTTATACTATTCATAGACTAGCTTTATACTTCAAAAGAAAATTGAAAGTTTAATTGAACTGTTTACAATTGTTTTTCATTGAACAAAAACCATATGTTTATTTTTAATTGAAGATTGATTTTGTCACACTATTTTTCCACCAAACATTTATAAAACCACGTAAAACGAATTCCACATCAAAACTTTGTTCCATAGTAAGCTGAAAACGAACCTAGGAATAGAAGGACTCAAAAATGAAACCCAATAGACAGTTACAAGAGAAGCTCATAGCCTATATACCATCAGTCGCTTGCTACGGCGCCGCCAGTCTGGCTCTACTGGTCTACCTGACTGACTGGCGTGTGGTAGTCAATAAACTGCCTTACTACAACGGGAAGTTCGATAATGAGGTCGCACCGGAAGAAAAGACTCCAGCCGAAGAAGAGTCCTAAGTTGAATTATCACTGTGATGTAAAATATGGGTGATTGTTAATGTGGTAGTAAACGAAATAGATTTATTGATGAGTTCTTTCATTGATGGACAGTCAAATGTGTTTATTCAGTATAAGTTCCTTTAAGTTAGTAGAGTGTTTATTGAAAGTCAGAACATTTGTCTGAAACTGATCTTAGTAGAATAATATAACCGTTGTTGGTTCGGAAGACCTGTTTCAGAGAAGATTTAACAAGAATCTCGGAATTTCAAGATTTTTCGGCTAGTTAGTTATACAAAACAAAATTACTATGATTACAATTACCTGATGATTATAAATACAATCATAATACTTTTAGTCATATTTTCACCAACACACGAACAGGAAACTTTTAAATTAATCAAATCATTTCTTGGTGCAGCTTCAGCATATCTTCAATTAAAATAAAATCAGACTAACATAACATACGCTTTCGACTTATTTACACACAATCCATTTTTTATTGCGGCGGGGTAGTCAAAGGCTTGGGCGTTCAAAACCGAAATTTCAAAGGCATGTTAAGTATGAGCCACTCAAAGCCCACGTTTCACTAGATAAACAGTAGGTACCCTCGTGATAGGTAATAAACCGTTTCACCATGTACAGGCTTTGGCCAATTCATATCCCGAGGGATAGATAAGTTTTCTCACGATGTTTTCCCTCACAGTTAGCGCCTGTAAATTACATATGTACCGAAAAAATCGATTATTTTAAATTTCATTGACTGCTACATGTCAGAGCAAAGATTGGAACTGAGGACCTCTAATAAGTCTTGTCCACTAGGATACACCTTTTAGTTAGAGACTACAAATGATATACTTAAAAACCGTTAACTGAATATTGTATCTGAGAACATTATTTTCTAAGAGGATTATAATTTGAGCAGCCAATGTCCTAAACTCGTCAAAGGTGCGATCTCCAGTCACTTTGGATTAGGTCCAATATCCTAGGAGCAAAACGTACCCCAAAGTACAGCCTCCACCTAGTTAATATTTCAGTATGCTAAAACCTTCCTGGTGTAAGCTCATCTACATTTATGCAAGTACATTTGGGAGATGGACATAAAAGATAACGGTTTTCCTGCGACATGCTCAGTGCGTATAGAAATAGACACTATATCTTCATGTTATTGTTATAGTTCTTAAGGTGTGTATGGAAAGTGACGTTACGTGTCTTTTGATATATATATATATATATATATATATAGCCTACTCCACTATTCAATGGATGTTATTATACATATAAACCTTCCTCTTGAATCACTCTATCTATTAAAAAAACCGCATCAAAATCCGTTGTGTAGTTTCAATGATTTAAGCATACAAAGGGACATAGGGACAGAGAAAACGAGTTTGTTTTATACTATGCAGTGATATGCATCACGACGAATAAGGCAAATGGGAGAGGCAGGCGACTAATACCAAATTCTACACATTCAGAAGCCAATAGAAAATGAAAGACTTTTATTATTGACTACACTGAAAAAAGAATACAATACGAGTACTCCCATTTCTATAATCAATAATGTTATATAAGCAAGTATATGTATAAAAAGATAAAAATAACATGTTTTCCGATTTTTCGTTTTCCCATCTCGGCTTACCGTTTTCGCTTCACTGACACTTCATTCCTGAATAAAGCCATCCTTGTCAAAGGCGACGCTACGCAATTAATGTTCAAATAAAATATACATACATATATATATATATTTCAAGCAATTTATTTGAGGTTATATTATATTACTTATCTATTTGAATTTGAACACTTGACGACTGTGATATTTTGGTGAATTTAGAGACTAAGTTAAGACTAAGTTAGAGGCTTCGGTCGCTCGAAGCCTAGTTATTAACAATACTAATCCTGTACACACATCACAAATTCATTACATGTACCTTAGAAAGCCGATCACTATTTAAAATATACATTAGCCATTTTATTGTTATATCAAAATCATTTCCCCTAAATTCCCTTGATAAGCGATTGAGGTGTGAACGTCTTGATCGCAATCCACGTGGCCATTGAACCGGAAGTCCCTCTCTTCCGGCTCAATGGCTGCTTCCGCTAACGTGGAAGACATTATCTCATTGTAGGTGAATCAATCATTTCCTAGCAAGAAGCTTAGGAATGCACTGGAGTCCATACAATGAAACTTTGATGATAGGTGGCTAGTCTATCGCCCAATAGAATCCATTTACCCTATTCCCTTTTTCGCCTCGTACGACATGCCGGGAAGAATGACAGCTAGTTAGTATTCTTTAATATACTAGGTTAGCACGCGTTTTTTTTGATATAAATAACATTATTACTCATGTAAAATAACATTCTGTTGCAACATCATATATTATTTGCATCGCATCTCGAATATTCGTAATTGAAGCATACTAGAACATAGTATGAGGGAAAAGTTAATATTGTGAACTAATGAAGAGGCTTCAGTCGATCGAGGAAGTTTAATAGGAAATTATGTACGATCGATCGCTATCGAAGCACTCTTTTACAGAGCAAACAGCGCTTCATACTTGACTTATCCTTTTAAGGCTGCTTACCTTCTTTAACGAAACACATTCAACAAATCCGTAGAAGTTGTAATGCAAAGCATGGGGAAATAAATGGATGAGCGTGGCAAGAGAGATTTGTGTGAATCATTCAAGCTAGCGATAGTTTCCAATTACGTGGGATATTGAGTAAAGAACACGTGTTTATCTTTGAGAAATCATGTAACTTGTCAACCGAGATAACTTTTGCTAATTCCGCGTCGCAGGCGTTCCATTAATAAACAAGCGGAGAGGCAGAGCCATTTTCGTAAATGAAAATGCGACACTTGTCACGGCCAAAGTTGCTGAAGGGCACGCGAACCCAGGACATTACTGTTACGAGGGGTGCGGTCTGGGGGGGCACCTCTTTGTAGCGATATTATAACTTGTTTACTTGCAAACAAGGCATGTGCTTGTTCTGTTTACACCGACACTCGTCTCTGCCTCAGTTGACACAGATTAATTGAAGATTGAATTACACATAGACGTTAGCGCCGCCAGTTACTGATATATTTCTTAAGGGTCTGTATGTTTGTTCAAACACTAAGGTCTTTTAGTAAAGATATGGTGGGCATAACAAATAGTTTAAATTTAGCTTGTTGGTACGGTCAAAGATACAAGAAATTATTTGATTACCATCACCTTAAGATATAGGAGTTAACCCTTTGTCCCTTAGTCCTTCTTGTTGTCTAATTACACGGCGCGAAGAATGCAAAATGACAATAACGCTTGAGTCCTAGAACAGTATAAGACTTTAAAATACAAAATTACATAAATCACGCCGTTCTTTTTTCACAGAAGTTATCAAATATCCCCATTCATTTCTCATACACATTCGATTATAGTTACGTAGTCTATAAACAGATAATTTTGACAAAATACTTAAGAAAATCTCACTTTCATTTTATAATGCAATGGAACTCATTGAAGAGGACGCGAGGCTTAGGATCTCGTTTCCCCAAAGTGCCAGTGGGTGAGAATGGGTGTCGCCTAAAACTAGTCTCGCAATATCATGCAATGCACCCCGTACTTTCGCCTCAAGATGTTTCCTCACTTATTTGGAAACTTATTTGATTAAATATATTTGAAGTTCTTATTTGTATGAGATAAAATGTACTTAATTCACTATTAGTAGATGTTTTCATCTTTTATGAGAAACTGATGCAATTCACTTCGTATATTTGTTGCTAGAAGAATATCTTTTGCTGCATTTGTATAATTTAACATACGCTTTATAACTTGTGTATGCATACTCCCTGTTTTTAAGTCAGTAGTAATATAAGTAAAAGATAACAAATATAATAAGCAGATAAGACTAGGCACATTGTGTCCTCATACATTCATGGCTGTTTGATATTTTACAATTTTGAATAGACATAGGAGTTCAATTTTATATCTAAGAAACGAATCCATATAAAAATGCGTTGTCTTTTCTTATTCAAGCTTTTGCTTATTTTGCTAACAGCACACAATGTCATTTTTCCTCACTATTGCGAACGAGGGAACAATAAGTATGCCGCTCTTTGAATATTGTTGTTTGCACCGGGAATCACACATTTCATATTCCATTCATGATATCTTATTTCATTAAGGCTTTGTTCCGGTTCCCCTAAAGCAGACAATGAATATGAATTAATTCCGCGAATTGCAAATTCATGGACAATCTCCACCGATTTTGTAATAAAACAATTAAATTTGTTCCGCTTATATAGTAATGAAACAGGGTTTTCGATGATTGTCCCTAGTATTTATTCTATGCTCAGTAACATTGCTAATAAGTACACACATAAACATCACGCCCGTTTCTCTGTAGAGGGGTAGGCACAGATCGTGGATCCATTTGGCCCGATCCTGACAATCCACTTTCGCTTCATTGACACTCATACACCTTCTAATACGCACTCGGCGATTATAATTATAATTAGTACTGAGAGTATTATGTGTGTTTGTATGTATTTTGAAAACAGAGAATAACGAATGAGTTTGACGTAAAAAATTATTAAATAATTGTCTATGAATTTTATTGTATGTAATCGATGTGGATGCCTCAATAAAGATATTGTTATTAATAATTAATAAATAATCTTAATACCGTTCCAGTATAATATATTTATTAGACCCATCACTTCGTAAGAGTCGACTAAAGTCCGGTATATTACTTATTTATATCAAATATACTCTAAGCTATTACGGTTGATATAAATATACCCTTTAGCAGAAGATTAACTGGCAAACCAAATTGAAATATGATACAAAAAAACGTTATTGCATTCCGGAATATTTCACAATGTTTCCGTTGGCTCATTCAGCCATTCGCGAATAAACGAATGATTGGTAATTCGTTCAGTTAAATGCATTACTGCAACGAAGCAGGGACGCCCGCCCTGGATGATTCGATTTGCAGCAATGCAGCGCTGTGGTGATTGTCTGAAGCGCTATTATTCCGACTCACGCACTCATTCACGCTATTCACGGCTGGATACACCCTACAGCTCATATTGACTGCATTTATTGAGTAATCATTATCCTCAGGATATATTGATATAACGTTTTCAGCGGTTATGCGAATTAACATCAGATGATGTTGTTTGCAAGATTGGGTTAACGAAATCTTTAAGAATTGTGTTTTGGTCTCTTCTTGTTATTGTTTAACATGCCTATGAGTACGAAATGCAGTGGTTTGTTTCTTATAAATATTATAAATACAAATTACATCATGAATTTCATCATAAATCCTTACAGAATTACCTTTTATAATTGACGACGTTTTGACTATGTTGGTCACGGGTTAAATGAATGAAGTCCCGTTTTCTTATAAAGTGTATAAATATCGCGAATCATCTCTAACAAATATTATTCGTCATTAATGGTTGTACACGATAAGAGATTTTTTTGTTCACTGGTGGTAAAATTAATTAGTTGCGGCAATAATTCTAATAATAATAATTAAATAAGTCTTAATGGTACAATGAATTATTAAAGACACTTAAATATATTATGATCTCCAATTTCCTGCGAATAATACGCATATTGTTCTAATTATAAATATAACAAGGTATTACAAGCAATCGCGGAAAATTCAAATCTCATTCCATTGTTAACGAAACGAGTGCTCTACAAAATCGTTGAAGATTTGTCTGTAAATTAATAATTTATTTGAATCCGTTAAGTTCGCGGAATGAATTCGTATTCATTGTCCGCTTAGAGGAAGTGGAACAAAGCCTTAACGAAATGAGATCTCATAAATGGAATATGAAATCTGCCACTTCCGGCGGAGGCAACAAGAAAGGAAAGGCGCTCATAGCTCCTTCGTTCTGAGCAAAGCGGTTACGCGGTTGTTTGCCCTCTTCAAGATAACAAGTAGCTTACAAGTTAAGGAAAAGTTATTATTTTGTTCTCAATCACAATTAAACAAATTTTAAAATCTCTTAAAGAATCCTTATGAATTATCTAAGCAATTTCAATCAAGTCTAACTTCTCGTTAGTAGATCTGATTGTACTATGTATATGTAGGTTAATGAAATAGCACTTGATATATTGATGAAACTCCTTAGTACATGTATATAACAATCCATTTCCTTTTAAGCCTTGAGTGACCAGCATTGTCGTAACGTGACTCCTATACATTACCTTCGCGAACGGACGGAATATAATAAGCGTAATGGACAGTCATTGAAGAACTGATCCTTCCGGTCACAATGTTGCAATACAGAACGCCATCTGGCGGATAATGGCTAATGGCCTGTCATTCCCCACTGATCCAGTGGCTATTGACCTGAAGGCTAAGGCGCGATAAGATCAAACCAAGTCACGTTCGAGAAATCCCGAAGCCGTTTTGATCTCGTTGCAGACATTCGTCAGAGGGCGGAAAAGCCTCGTTTGAGCATCATGCAAATTTAAACCAAATGGTCCTTGATGGCTTGCTTTTAGTGTATTTATTAAGATGTTAAATGGTTCTTACAATAGACTTAACTTCGAAAAATAAATACGGATAAAATCAATTTTGTAAATTAAATAATATTGAAAATAAATTTAATTAGAGTTATTAGTTAATAAGTTAGTTAGATTACGTACTGAGAATAGTTTGTGCCTCTAAGGTTTTGTTCACTTAAGAGCTACAAAAAGATTTGAGTTTATTGAAATCACGAGTTAGTTGAGTCCAACATAAACAAACAGCTGTTTACGAAATATACGATTATAGACAACCTCTAATCCCAAGTTTTTCCCCATCGCTATTAAACTATCAAGTTCGCACGTTCAATAAATTATAATGTAAAGTTTGTAACAAAAAGTTTTCCTTTGTCCCTAGCTCGGGTTAGGATGTGTCAAGCGGCTTCCAATTTTCAAAGTGAGGTGACCTCGGCAATCGCTGCGTTTTGCGTGGGTCAGCCAAAACTCCCAACTCTCAAATTAAAGCCGAGAACTTTGACTACATGGAGCGTCACAGCGGAACCCGTATGAATATTACACTGGCTAATATACGAGTACAATGGTGATCTAGAATTGGGCTTATATTATGTGACTATAATATTAAAAATTACAACGGATTCACCACTAGTCATATCGATTAATACTTATCTTGGAAAGCTATCAAGTCTATTTTAATTACCTCTAGTCTCTAAATGTTCTGATTACCCAGAAAGGTTGAAGTGTCGAGAAACGTATGGATGTGTCATTCATGTGCAACATTGACATTTAATAGTATAATAAATACATCATGATGGATGTTGCATGGTACGATCTTTAATAATATTAACAGGAATCACCTTTACAACATTACCATTTTCGAGGAATCATATAATTTGCATCAGCGATAAATTAATACATCACTGGCAACATTTCCAATTTGACATTGATTAAATTAAGCATACTGAAAATTTTACAACCGTAAACATGTATTTATGGGAATCGTAATATATTAAAACAAGCGCTGTACTACGAATATAGACAAATTGCATTTCGGAGTTAAGCCAGCTTATTTTTCATGGAATCAAACGAATGAATGTTGGCAGGCTTGAGTGCGCATGAATTATTCAACTGTTTCTTTCGGAGGCCCAATCTCTCTCACAGGCGAACTTTGGCAGAGCCTTGTGTTCTCACAGATTCAGAAGTTCCTTTTATAAGAAACACGGACTACTTTTACTATGACTTAAGGCATAGAGTACTGGCCTTGTAGATTCATATAGATAAGAATTTGTCAGTGATAAGGGAACGCGATTACATTTAAGTAACTTAGGGTTTGTCATCCATAGTGTTTATTACTGGTAAGGAATTGTCATCTATAGGTAGTGTTCATTAATGGTATTCACTTCTCTAAAAACGTGTAAGTAAACTCTGTGATCCCTCTTGGTGTAATCAGAAGTTGATTGAACGTCTCTAGCTGATACGTTAATGGTATCATATATGATACTCGTATTTCAGTGTCCATCCTTTTTATTGTGGAAAGTTTACGTATTGATATGCATTGTAACGTGTTCAATAATAACGTGTACTATTTTGTTATGTTTTAGGTATGTAACTTATAACTACAAAATTAAAGTCCCATTCCTTGCCTGCTTAACTATTGCGATAAGGTTGATAACCGCCTTCATAATTGAGATCTTCAAGTGTTCCCTAGTTTAATGTTACCCCTTACTATAATGTCTCAGTCCCTTGGCTACTTGACAGGCACGTTAGCACCTAAGCCCAACATCCGTCTCCGAGTTAGTAGTAATAGCGCTCGTGCCGGGGCATAATCGGAGACTAGGCCCAGAAGTGAGGACGACCGTCGCACGCCCCCTACTGACGCCCCGTCGCATATTTATGAGCCGCCATTATTTCTCAACAAGCAAACACGTGAATTTGAATTTGCAAAGTTCCCACTCTAAGCCAACCTGCCTCCGCACTCTCTTATCTAAATGGATCGTAAAGGTTCGCCCTTCCCTTTAACGTGGCGTGATGTGTTAACTTTACGTCTAGTGCAAACTTTGATGAAATGTAAAGCAGTCAATAAGATAGTTTATGAGTAGTATATGAATTTCAGCTGATCTACGAAAACTTTTGGCTTTATTATACCATATTACGACGATATTGAACTACTCTAGAATTTACCATTGAATTTTAAGAATATATTATAGCTCATGTTGGGTAGAGTATTTAATAAATATAATACTTTTGTTTGTTTTCCAAATCAAACTATTTCTTTTACTTTTTAAAATCACAAATCGCTAAAATCACTGTAACTTCAATAACATGACAAAGTTAAAATAGACTTTTATAGCCTTAACTTCTATACATCTTTTCGAGACCATAAATAATAATACTTAAGCCTAAACGGTAGCCTAATTGCTGACTATTTTCATCTCATTCACCCTGTTAAACCCAGCCTAAACCCATCTAGTCTTTGACAAAATATATTTTCGTTCGACACGAATCCCCAGGCAAACTTGAAAGAACCTTGACAAGTTTTGAGACCTAATCTTGATCTAGTGTAACTAATTTAGATCGGCGGATAGATTTCACCGATCGTAGTCAAATAAAGAGCTTTCTTAGAATGAGGGTAACAGGGTCTTGATTGGATAATCTATCCCAGGGGATGAGGCTGCTGGGTCGCCCATTAGGCGTTAATGGCTCCGATAAATCTGGCTACGCGCAATAGTTTTTAGAGCCCCTAATGGATAACTGAAGTGGCATTGGACTGGCCTATCTGATCGGTGGTGCATTAATAGAATACAAATCACGTAGGGTTTGGGATTGGATTAAATAGTAATAATAATATTAAATTAGATTATTAATTTCTAATACAGTACAGTAGATATAGTGATCAGTTTGAGAATATCTTTATTGAGAAGTGATCTCTCTACATACACCCTTTGATATACGTGTTTATCAAACAATTAAACAAATATTTGCAAACTGAGCGTTTTAGACGAACATTAAATATGATTTTTATACTAATGTAGTGAAATACATCTGAGATGCAAGACTCAAAAAAAAATTAATCGGTTTACTTAAATACGAACATAATAAATAATTCCGGTGTCTCCAACAAACTCATTTGACTCAGCTGACTCATTTGTTCCAACCATTGCTGTTTCTATAGAAACTAGGGGTGACGAATTGGGTGTTGAAACGGCAATGGATACCGCTGATTCCTGTAGATTAGGACCAGTGTTTATCCCATCAATCTTTCCACTCAGACTGATTCGATTAGCAGCCGTAAATGTAACCTTTGGAAACAAGCCGTCATTGATGATTACACCTTTTTGTCCTTACCGTTTCTTAGATATTTATTTTTAATATATAATTATGTTTATATAAAATACGCTTCTCGACTTATTATACACTACCTTTTTATGTGGCAATGGTCAGAGGCTTGAATGGCCCTCTCCGAAATTTCAGAGGCATGTTAGGTATGAGCCACTCAAAGCCTGCGTTTCACTAAAAAGACAGCAGCTTACGTAATAGGTAGTTAACCGTATTGTCGTATAAGCACTAGCTAGTATCTATCCCAAGAGTAAGGGTAGGTTTTCTCACGATGTTTTCTCTCACCGTTTACGACTATAAACGTAAGTTACGTACATGAACGTCAATGAAAAATACATTATTAAATTTCATTTATTGATACATCTCAGTGCCGGAATTCGAACCTAGGACCTGTGATAAGTAGTCAGAGGTATGTTTAATGTGATGTACATATATAAGCGAATGTACATTATATAACTCGGAGTTTTAGGCATAATAATAATTGGTTTCCAACATTACTTTTTAGTGCTTATAAACATGAATGTACATACATATATATCCACACCATTAAGTACATTATAATTTTCTAATTAAAAATCGTAATTAAAGTAGCTTACTTTAACATATTATAGGCTGTGGAATAATCTGTTTACCGCAATTATGCATTCTTAATGAACGGAGTGAGTTTGTAGGCACTACATCGTGAAATTAAGGCCGCTTTGATAAAGACTGTTGATAAATCTGTTCTTAGAACAAATGTATACCCTCAATCCTTTAACGAGAAAGTAAAGAAAACTCAGTAACACGCGGCGACTGAAGAAACAAGTCGCCTCCCACCCCACCCGGGTATGTCGCCGTGAATTAATGAGTTTCCGAGTAATTCAGCCAACGGGCATGTGACGGATCTCTTCAAACGATGTTTGTCTTTTGTTTAATAATGAGTTTAGTTCAGCCAGCCCGAAAATGTGGGATTCAGAATTTCGTGAATATAAAAGTAAAACACCGAATGTACTTGTAAATCTTAATACCTTGCGTATTAGAAAAAATTTTACGTACATACATATTACCTACGTATATTCACGCCTCAGCGTCCCTAACGGGATAGCCAGACACTATCGCCACCTGGATGGTTTCTAAAAAAACTCTCTTGCTTCACTCACACCCATTAACCTTCTCATACATGCTCTTCCCGCTACGTACACCCGCGACTACGTACTTGAGAAGAATTTATCCAAGTAGTTTGAGTATTGTAAATAAAATACATAACGACGTCGTGTACTCCGACGATATATTATTTTTTATACTTGGTTTACTTAAAAAAAAAAAACTGCTGCACATTCGCATGTTGTAAGGAGCTACTAAGGGACTAGAGGTTCGTAGAATCTATTGAGCGGTGGCTAGTCTATCACCAAAGTTAAAAATGACCAAAGAAATAGTATATAACTGAAGTTTAGTTGACCCTAGAAGGAATTAAGAACTGTAAATGTATGAATGTAAACCGTAACCTGCTTTTCTGTCGTAGAGCCCGGGGAATCTCACTTTCGCGTAAAATCCATTCCATGAGTCAGCTCCCGTCTGTCCTTTACGATTCATTGCAGCAGACTTCGCAAAGAATTGAAACTGAAATATTCTTCCTGAATATATTATTTATGTCAAGTAGATGGGCTCTTAAGGCACTGCGATATGCTCAATAGCGTGAATCGTTTCAAATATTTGCTTGACTCATGTTTGAGAAGTTAGGCAAACAGATTTATGATTTGCGTCTTTGATAAACATGGAACAGATGAAGATGGTAAAAACTTTTTGTTGTATGTAATTCTATATTAATAGGCGGTTATCGATGAGTCAATCTTCTTAAGTATAATGTTGAATCTAGCTGAAAGTTTGTCAGTGTCTTGAGTACACATCGCCGAAGCTTCGAAGGCGTGTTAAGTAAGCGCAACTCAAAACCCGGGTTTCAATAGGAGATAGGCAGTGAACCATATTGCCTTATACAGGCACGTGCTGTTACCTATCAGGAGAGATAGGCTGGTTTCCTCATAGTGTTCTCCCTCACCATTACCGAATGTAGATTATGAACGAAAATGAGAATTTAGAGAATATTTTTTAGTAAAGTATTTAGCTATGTATATATCCCAACGTATTCAACCGCCATTAACCTGAATTATGTGAACTGGGAACGAGTACAAAGTTCCTTTTGTGCAAAATCCCATTCAGATGTTAGCTACGACTCTCGCGGGGGAAGTTCGTTGATTGATGGCTCTGCCTCCGATATGCAGCTGAGGAATCGCATTCATCATCTGCGAGGTCCCGAACGCACCTTGAATACATACGGCATTCTCTATGGGAGTTATTGACGACCTTGGTTTAATGGTATTACCTATCTGTATTCTGAGCGAGTATGTACCATTGTACATGGAGATAGAGAGGAAGATCGAACTGGAATATTAAAGTGGTACATATTAATAGATTTATTATATGATTGTAAAACTAAATGCTAGGATAAATCTTTTGTTGGTTGATTCCCAATGCGAAGTATGTATAACCTAGTCTGAATCAATATTCCTTACAATTAATTGTAAATTCAAACGCCATCTAAGGTTATAGATTTAGGGTATAGGTATATATAGCCTAGTTACATACCAATTATTATCACAAATATAACGAAAAGCAGTCGGACTCGCGAGCGAGCGCTTGTACCCTAATCATGCTAAAACAGCGAAATCTCAACAATACTCATAATGTGCCGAAACAAGCAAATGAATTCGGGGCTCGTCCTCGTATATCATTCCTTTTAATGAGTTCCTAAGTAATTAACCCTGCGAGGACGGGGCGGCGCGTTTAGGCGTCTCTAACGCTCGCATTGTTCCGCGCTCGAATAAGTGTCTCCCTCGTTAAAAGACCACACGTACCTACTGAGCTAGTTGTTTAACGCGATGAGGTTATATGCCTGATGTGCCAATGCTTCAGACGTGGCATGGTCTTATTATGTACTGACAGCAATTGCTACTTGAGATTAAAATCTCTTGTTTCTCATTCCTGCTTCTACTATGAACTCGTTTGCAATAACTGGCTGGTTCGCGATTTCTAGTAGAACAAAAAGACTTCCTGCAACAGCAGTATTTATTAAACTCGCTCTTTTCACGGTTTGTTAGCGTTCTGTGCCGAGGCACAAAACAGGAGCGAATCGGCGCAGCATGAAACCCGGCGACAAACAAAGTGCCTTCGTACCTTTGGAAGAGCCTTTCCTTTTATTTCTCTTTTGTCTCGGGCGTAGGGCGGGCGGCGATTTACGAGCCATTATCCGGGCGGAAGCTTTCGGGCGCGTTTGCTCGATCGGGTGCGAAATTGACGCGGAATCTGGCAAATGGCGCCCGCGGCCCTCCCCGAGTTACAGGCACTCACTTGGGTGGGTCGCGACTGCACCTTGTCATAACACTCCAGTGGAACGCAAAGGTGACTGATTTACGAACACTGCTCGCGAACAGGATAGTACCGTGTAGATAAGGAAATAAAATGAAGATGTTATTCATATGAGACCTGAACTAACAGATACTGGTTTTGCGCTTGCTTGTTTTAGAATATATTTTTTTGTATTTGCGCATTTTATGTAACAGTATTTAATATACGCTCTTTATAACTTAAGCTCATCATCTCAATGAATGTTCAAAGCTATAAAATCTAAGAGCTTTAACGGCTTTTACACTTAGATGAGCGTGAAATGCTCATGATTAAAATAAAGTTTGTAGGTAGAAAGATTAAAATGGAATGAAAACAGTTTAGCGGTGAATAGGAATGAATTGCGAGCGGCGGAATACGAGCGGTCGTCTCTCGGAATCCGCTGCCACCGCCGAGTATTAATTTTACAGGAGTCTTCTTTGTAAATAGATTAAAGATTCTCTCCCGAGAATATTTCAAACCGTTTTATATTAAAATGAGCACAATACGGTCTCGCAATTCCTTTTAGATGAAGTCTTATCACCAAAAAGAGCTTACCTTTTCATTGTCACAAATTTCAGTAAAGCATAATTTTGTATAAAATGTTGCATCATAACTAACCATAAAAGATTTTTCTGTTATAGATGTAAAAAAAGATACTCTATTTTATCTTTTCTTTAATAGATAGATGCTTTTATGAAAAGCTTCGATTATATTTCTATTTGCCTCGGGTCCTTTACTTTTACGACATTCAATTTTAGGCCATCTTTCAGTTATTATCATTATACTCACTTCCCATATTACCATCTACCCTCTATTTTAACTATTATACCATCTACCTACCTATATGCTTATACATAGGTACTCCTACATTTCATTACGTTATCAGGGAAAAGTTCTAAGCACATTATAGCGAATAAGAGACAAACAGGGTTCCCGAAAGTCGTTTCCATCCTCATTGGGTTAATTACTCAGAAACTCAATAAAAAGCGACTAGGGAGTCGAGCGTCGTCACGTCGCATCGCATCGCAGAGTTTGATTACTTTAATTTCAAAACAGGCGTTCAGGATGAACTGTTCTGGAGAAACGCGGAGTTTGAACGCCCCGGATTATAATGGCGGAGTAACTTGGCACAACACTAAGCTATATCCGGTAAATAGAACCTGGAATCAGTTGCGATCTGTTATAGTACAATACCGTTAAATTATAATGATTTTTTTACTTTGAAACGTTTGAATTGACAGTATTAAGTAATCTGATTCACAGAATTAAGAATACTATTGTCGGATTAGATCTAGTAAGAACATTATAGCCTAAAATAAATTTATTGTTTCTAATACGCACCTAACCAACTTGATAATTTATGGAACATTAATTCCATGCTCGTTAACACTTCTGCGTAAACACGACTTCACGTCTCTTAGTACTGTTCGAGTTAGACAGAACCTTACGACACATTATAGGAATTATTGTTGACACATTAGCTCATCTAATAATCGCAATCAGAAAACTAATATTAGCTTTGTTGTGCCGTAGTATATATTTATATATATTTCAGAATTTTAGACGTACGTTCAAATTATTTTCCATTTACATGTAGCTCACATTAATTACCGTGGCAAAGAGCACGAGACAGGGGAGGGCGTGGTACCAGCGTTTCACCAACATAACAGACGACATGAACAGCGGACTCAAACCGTGTGTTCGCAACTTCGCCTTTGTTCCTCTAAATGAGAAACAAAGGGAGCGACGTGGGCTGGTGGCCGCTGCTTTTTGCCTTAACATCTGAACACGGCACCAACATGTGTAAGCTATACGGTAACCGTTTCGTATTCACGAAGGGTTTTGGTCCAAAGACTCAACCTTTGTAAAAAAGTTAACTCAGGATCTCTTGCAATATAGTATAGGGCGATATTATTAAATTATGTATGTCAGTCATTTGTTCTACTAACGATATTGTCAAATTACAATGACACCCTTAATTCGCAGACGTAAATCGCTCGAATACCTCTTGACATGACAATCTGAACATATTAATGTTGTAATTGACTAAAGAGATGATAATGTCTCTGAGGTTCGGCGAAATGGAAATGTATGTAAAGGAGGTATATCAAAAATCATAGATCTATCGCCGTTCTATGATACTTTAATTGTTATTATAAAAATATTATTCTTATTATTACTCTAGCTAGAACTCTAGGAAAATCTGTTGTTTTGTCTGATTGTTTAAATTGTATGTCACCCTGCCAGTAGCTTAAGTCTTAATTAGGAATTTGATAAATTTCGTAAATTTTCCTTATTTATCAAGGTTCAGTATATACTTTTGTTTTTTCTTTAGAATTTTTTAATTAAAACATGGCCGACCTGTTCCGTGTACATAATTATGTTATTACGTTAATTAATTGACTTGGTGTAAGAAATTGAATTTATTGCGTACCCTAATGTTCTACGAAATAATTCCTGATTAGAATCGGTATATTACATACAACTAAGTACTATAACATACCTACTTTGCAAGCTCATTAAGAAATACAAGGGTTGGTTAGGCACAAGATGCTCATGTATTTCTAAGAAAATCTTATTAAATTTTTTAGGTTAATAAATTACCTACCTCCGTACAACAAACAAAGTCACTGTAAACAGGTACCGGTTAACACACCTACGTTCTTCTATACCATTCATTGTAGAGAATAATGTAACCTTGGAGACTGAATATCCTCAGTTATGATTTCTAACCATACTGAACTAACTATTCGGGTCATGAATGGATTAATATGAAACGAACATTATCAAGTTACGAACTTATCAAAACATTTTCCCTTCATTCTGTAAATAGAAAATATTTTACGTTTCATCCCAAACGACCTGCGAAATAACGTTGGAATTCTAATCCATTTCAAACAAATTGGAACAGCGCGCGAATCCCATATAGTACGGATACGCTGACCTAACATATAGCAAAAACTTGTTGCTTTAGTTCTTGATTAAAATCGGGGGGCGAGGTTAAACTAGCGCAGTTAGACATTTCAGCCCTTTTATTAAATACACAATAACATGGTGTAGTATATTACAATGGACTTTGTTTATGCACATATACATTCCCATGTAGAAGTCGATTTTTTCTACATACATTGACATTTAAATACGTTTATCCCTTTCACCATGAATGGACAAATATCGCAGTTGTTAACGAGGTTGATAGCATTGATATTTTGTTGGCAGGTGCACAGAACAGTAGCTTAGCGCGGAACAGATTCTTGATTTCTATATTAAAAGAAACAGATACTAATAATAAAAACTTTATTTCCAAATAGTCCAGTTCTATACAGTGTAGCACGAGGAAAGTTATACATACAAAACAAACATTACTTAACTATATAGACTTATCTTACAAGCTAACACCTTGATACGTAACAAACAATGACTTACATGCGTAAATGGAACAATAGTAGTCCTTCTGTTTGCAATCGATAAAGCACTACGCTATTCTAGAGCTCTCATATTGCTCATGGCAAATTGTAACAATAATGTACTCGAATGAGGGATAAAGTAAATGCATATACATACGTACGAAACATCGACAGGCACATTGAATACTCGACAAAGTAAACGTTATTTAGATGCTTCCTTTTAGCCAATGCTATCGTTTATTAACATACTTGTTTTATGAGTGACTGATACTCGAGGTATTAAGGCGTACCTACCTATCAACAAGGTACCAAAATCCACCAGCATATCTCCAGAACTGTTAATGAGAATGTCTACCCTAGGTCTATTCCTCGGCGGGCTCCTTTTTGACTTTCTTTTTCTTCTTCTTGGCGGAGCCGTTCGTCTCTGGCGCGGGGTCGGCCTCTTCCACTGGCTCTTCCTTTATCTTCTTCTTCTTTTTCTTCTTGCCCTCTGCCTCAGGCGCTGGCTCCTCTGCCGCCTCGTCTTGGGGCTCTTCCTTCTTCACCTTCTTGACCTTGGGCGCGTCCTCTTCATCCTCGTCATTGAGGGGCCTCTTGAGCGCCGCGTCCGACGCCACCGGGTAGTGCAGCACCTCGCTCTTCGAATGGTACTTGTCAAACTTGGCGCGCGCCTTTGCGGTGCCACTGATGCGCCTCGAGTTGCCCTCTTCGAGCAGCCTGAGCCGCGCCTCTAGCTTGGCACGGTGCTCGGCGCCTAGCTCGAAGGACACGTCCTCGCCGAGGGCGTCCACCCTGGTGGCGAGTGCCGCCTTAGCCGCCAGCATCCTGGCAGCCTTACCCTTATTACGCGTCGAGCTCTGGCCCACGAGCTGCGCATGATAGATGAGCCCGTACTTGGGCGTATCTTTCTTGGTCTTGAGCGCGCGGAACAGTGCCTTTTCCGCTCCCAAGATTTGCACTGTAGAAGCCGGGTGCTTGGCCAGCGTCATGAGAGAGCCAGCGTGCGCAATGAGTCTGGCGCCCACCGCCTCGCCCAGCAGCGCCGTCAAGTTGGGCGCCATGGCGGTCATGCGGGCGCGCAGGTAGTCTGCCAAGTGCGCGCGGTACTCGGTGATGGCGATGATCTCGTCGCACAGGTGGCGGATGCTGTCCACGTCATCCTGCGAGATCTCTGTGCCCATGGACACTTCGGCGGCCTCCTTGACGCGCGTCTCGAGCTCCTCGGGCAGCAGGTCCGAGAGGTCGGTGGTGGCGGCGCGCTCCCTCGTGCCCAGGAGCCGCGCTACCTTCACGTACAGCGAGTTGTCCTGCAGCAGCGCGCCCAGCTCGGGGAAGTGCCAGCCGTACCACTCGCGGCACCGCATCACGTAGTTGTTGAGTTCTTTGTCGAGGTCGTCGAGCAGACACTGTGCTTGCACGATCATCGTGTCGATCTTGTCCGGAGAGAACTTGAGCTTGTAACGCGATAAGGAATGCGCCAGACCCAGCGCCATAGCGGTGAGCTCTTTGCGAGGCACCCCGCCCAACAGGCTGTCCAGCTGTGAGCGGATGCATCGCATGAGCTCGTGGGCGCCGCTGGGGCTGGAGACAGTGAGGCCGGTCTTTTCTCGCAGCGCGGCGCCCAGCTTGGCGTCGCCCACCAGCAGCGTCTCCTGCACCTCCTTGCCGAGCGCCTTGAGGGCTCGCTTCAGCGGCTTGGCCACCTTGCCCTCGACGGCCGCCGTGGTCGCCGCCAGCGCCTCTGCGGTGTCCTCGAACTTTACAAAGTTCTTTAGCTTCACCCTGTGTATCAATACATACCACAATTAATATACTGACTCACTGAAACATTTGTTGAACATAATAACTTATAATAATTTATATCATGCTTCCGTAAAACATATATCTTTGGTAAAGTGAAAATTTTGATTACATGATATAAATTTTGTAAAATTTCATAGGGAATGAAAATCTAAATTTGTATTACAATTACACATAACTACCATTGGTATTCACTACACATTATAAATTCAGTAAGCAATTATAATAAATAATATAGTGTTATAATACCAAAATTTCCCTTTTCTTGAATGAAATTACATTTATATCCAATAAATTACAGAATTCTACGAAGTAAAACTAACAGGAGCTTCAGTACTTACACAGCGGAAGCCCCTTCAGGGGTGTTGAACTCATGGTGCAGATCATCTATCTGCGATAACTTGGACTCATCCAGCAACTGAAACAACACCATAGCAGTTAATGATTTGTTTTGTTAATATTACACCAATGCCAAATATAATATAATGTTTCACCAGATAGCAAACACTTAATAATATGTAGATGGTAAGTTTGATCACCATCTCAATCAAATTTAACTATTAGACAAAGTAGTACATATCTAAAGTAAATTAAGTACTGCACTAAAGTTCTATCCATATCAAAGGGATTAATGGAAATTATTATTATTATACTATGTTAACAAGTATTTAAGTACTTATTTCTGATCCAAATAACAATTGAGTATTATTTGAAAAGTTGAAAACCAAGCTTCTCAATTTTGGCATATTTATCGCTTTCCAAGTCATAAACAGCATAAATGTAAACAGAAAATAAGAAATGTCAGTAGAATTAACAAAATACTCATCTCTTCAAATAAATTATCATCTGTTCTATATATATGCTGTCAAATTGAAATGTTATCCTGTTGAGGTTCTGTTCTACCATACCCTTACAAAAAATTATCACTATAGATATGTCACTGAATTAAGCGTTATTTTGCAGATTTTATGTATATTTATATATATACAGATATAATTGGTTGTGTACACATTAGCCTTAGCACAAATTGTTGATTATCATTGTACTTAGCTAGTTATAGTGAAGGCGAGGATTCTTTAAAAGGCAGCTTAACAACCATACATTGTTTTGAGATTTTGCAAGAATTTACTCGTAGCAGATTGGGTGATAATGAAAGTCTTTAACAAATGAAACTCGCCTGCCGAGTTTAGAAAATATTTTTAGTCAATTCAAACATATTAATTATTATTCACAAACATCAGTTTTATGGAGTAATTTGATAAGTTAGATTTTATCTAGAGATTTTTTTTAATAATATGGCTCTATGTACGGTTTAGGTACCTACAATACTGCCAAAGTAGCATACAGAATGAGTTAGGACAGCTTTAACTTTACGTAGTTTTGCATAATATGGCACATGTATTCTGCTATACTGCCAAGAAATGTATTTGACGGTATTGATACCATACTCTAAATATAGTGTAATTTCAAATTATCTTAAATATGATGATGTAGTTCTAAACCTAGATAGTTAAGAATTAAAGCATGTTTGAAGTTTGTTTGATTTGTAGTGGTAAGATCTATATGCTAAGCTAAGGTAGTTACATAAGAAAGGCGCTAACATAAGAGTGTTCCATCAAGTGTCGTCGTGTCGTGTCAAGAATTAATGCCCATAATATGGCCATACTTGGAACCGTACATATTGGGTCATACAAGTGGAGGATGTTAATACTAAACAAGCCAACGATAATGATGAATATATAGAAGACACAATGAAATAGTATGCGCCTTCAAAACTACTCTCTGATCGTACTTTTGCAAGGGAATAGCTTGGGGCCACGTTCAGTAATGAAATTTTGAGGTTATGTTTACAAGCTGATTATTGAAATAATATGCTACGGTAGTGTATAAACTTCAGAATTTCTTGGTATCTTTAATATATTATTGTAAATCATTAACTTAAATTACATAATAATGAGTATTAATCGTTAATATACGTGCATTAACGCGCAAATGGCAACGAGGTTATAACACGTGATTTCTTACCTTAAATATGGCATATCCTGCCGGTGTTTCAAAAAGAACCAACATTTTGTACAAACTAAGAATAACACACCACACAATCTACACTGTGCTCTAATATTCACTACAATTTATAAATTCCATAAAATGAACACAACATGCGCTTCACAGCGCGCAAGGCGGCGATCGATAGTGATGTGCACAAGACGAGACGAACGAATGAAGTTAGTGATGTATTTACGGAACCATGGTAAAACGATGATTGAGTATCGATACATACATAAAAGTAATTTTAATAGTGGATTGATTCTGTTTCATTTGATAATAATATTTATGTTAACTAGAACTTACCAAGGGGCTAGTTTAATTGCTGTAATAATGTCTAAATATTATTATTATTATTAAATATTATTTTAGATTTTGCGCAATAAATAAAAATAATTAAACGAAATGCACTATTTACAGTGAAAGAAAACAGCGTAAAAATACTTATCATTTGGCTACACCAAATAGTAAAAGAGTTAATAGTCCTTGTGAATGGTAACACGGCTGAGCGACTGTCTCATCGATTACCGCCTATTTGCCTAACACGGTAGCCAAAAATATTACCTCCACAATTGGGTGTCTATCATACTATTATTTATACTCGACAAGCGTCGAAGTAGCCTTGGAAACATGTTATATTTTTATTTTTATAATATATTTAGGATTAATAAATCAGGAACTTTAGTAAGTAAATAGGCATGGATTTCATCTCTATATTTATTGTCTGGTTAGTTTAGGTTAATTCGTCGTAGCTCAATTGTTAGGGGCTTGACTCCGTATCAGTGCAAGGTTCAAATTCCGCTTGAGCATGTACCAATGGAAATAAAGTTTAATGAATTTATTTTCGTAATAAAAATACATTTACGAAATGCGCCCCATACTATGGTGAGGGAAAACATCGCGAGAAAACATACCTGTTCCCCAAACAGGTAATAGTCAGTGCTTGTAAATGACGACATGGCTTACCACATGTCACATTGAGTACTGACTATCTGGTCAACGTGGGTTCGAGGTGGCCATAGAATTACTACAATGGCAATTGCGGAGATAGACACATGAACCTCTGACTAACCTGCATGGGTTATGGTCGTGAACGCGTTTGTCTTTTATTGTTTGGTATTGTGACTGATGGAATTAGGTGTAAACATAGAAATAGTTTACCAAGATTTAATTAATTATCACACATAGTATTAATGAAGACAGTTTTACATCAAGCAATAGCTTTCTTTTTGACAGTCGTGTCTTTAAATTCACTTCATGTTTTTTTAGTTTTTGATATTTGTACCTATACATACGAGTTAATTAAACGCATCACAAATTTCGGCTCATCTACATTATATTATCATATCCTTTTCGTTAACATCAAATGAAATTGTCTTTGATTACTAAATAAACTTCTTACTTTATAATTATATTTTATTATTATGCGGGAGGAGGGTATGCGACTTTAAAAACCAATGTACGTGTTTTAGACGAGCTCCTTAAAATTAATTTCGTAAATTATAAAACGCTTTTAACTTTGTTAACTGTATGTTTATGTGTTTAGTGAATAGTTTAAAATTTTGTTATTGTTAAGTGTATAAGTGTTGTGTGCGAAAAATCGATATAACGTATTTATTTTAAAAATAAAATTGAAATTAGTGTTAGATACATTTATTTGAATATTAAATATGAATTGTGAGGCGTGCAAAACGGCGGTTGTAGGGGAGGAGGTGTTGGTGTGTGTGCTTTGCAGCGCACCCTTCCACCACGGCTGCGTCGGGATGTCGGCGGCGCGGTACGCGGCCTCGCTTGAGGTCCTGCGCCGCACCTGGCGGTGCCCGCGTTGTGACAATGTCACCGTGGGCCGGCGCCGCGCCGATGACACCCCGGTGCGCCGGCAGCACGACCCCGTCGACATGTCCTGCGAGGACTTGGACTGTTCGGCGCTCGGGCAGACGGTTCCTGGCGTGCCTCTCACCGTGTCGCCCCCGGCGGCCGCGCCCGTCACGCTTGTGGCCATCGCCGCCCTGCTGGATGCTCGGTTGGCGGCGAGCGCCGAGCGCTTCGATGCGCGGTTGGAGGCCAGCCGGGTGCAGCTTGCCGCCGAGCTCGAGAGCAGGCTGGTGCAGGCGGTGGCGCAGCGAGTCAAGGCCGAGGTGGCCTCTGCGCTCGCGGCCCTTGCGGACGAGCAGCACGCCATGAAGGCCGACATCGCCAGGTTTGGCGCCCAGGTGTCTGCTCTCGGTGACGAGAACCGCCGCTTGCATGTTGAGCTGGCTGCGTTGCGGGCGCGACCGGCCGAGTTGTCGGCCCCGGTCGAGCTCGTCGAGTCCGTCCGACGGCTGCAGGACCAGCTCAACGAGGCGGAGCAGGCCGGGCTCGTGTGTGACGTTGACGTGGCGGGTGTTCCGGAGCACAAGGGTGAGAGTTTACAGCACATCGTCCTCACCATCGCACAAAAGGCGGGCGTGGCACTCGAGGCGCGCGATATTGCGGAGGTGTCGCGAGTAGGGTCTGCGCGCTCGCAGTTAACTGAGCGTGGGAAAGAAATTTCCGACGAGACTGCGCCTGCGCGCCCCTCCGCATCCCCTCTGAGGCCGCGTCCCATCGTTGTGAAGTTTGTGCGACGTGACGTTCGTGACAAGTTGCTGTCTGCTGTGCGTGTGCGCCGTGGCATTGACACCACCGGCATTGTGGATGCTGGCAAGCCTAGCCGCATCTACGTAAACGAGCGGCTCACGAAGGCGAACCGGGTGCTGTTCGCGAGGGCCAGGGAGCGCCTGCTGCGCACCTTTCGCTGGCAGTCGGTGTGGGTGCGCCAGGGCCGCGTGTACGCGCGCCGCGACCCCACCAGCCAGCCGCTGCTGCTGCGGAGCCTGCGGGCGCTGGAGGAGATCACCGACACTCGCGCGTCACCCGTCCAGTGACGGAGCTGCCTTAGTATATTGTAAATGTGAAATGTTTGTTATCGTTCTTGTATTGTTAACTAGTTTATGTCATGATTATTATGTTATTGTTATGAGTTATTTTTCTTTTGTTTTAAGTGCTATATGTTTGATATATAGGCTGTATGTACCTTGGTTAGGTTCGGGTATGACTTGCGCATGTTATACCGTGGTTTGGAAGCACAACATGTATATTACTTATTTATGCAAGTTTATACTTTATATTTTATATCACACTTATATACACGCTATTCATACCCATTACTTATACTTCAACTATATCTTATTACTTTACATTTATTTTATAACGCTGACATTTTATACATGTCATCAAAAACTATTGTTTATTTATTATGGATTTCTAGTATATAATCTATTATTATATGTATATTACTTACACTATTAATATATACTTGCACTCAGGTACATGTCATATAATTTAATCTTTTTGTGTCCGTTGCTCGCGGTGGCGGACCTAGACCCGTGCCTGCTGGCGGTGAACGAGACCTGGCTCCGAGGCCGCGGCAGCGCCGGGGCACCGCGGCTCCCGGGCTACCGCCTCTCGCACATCCCGCGGCCGCCCGGCACCAGGGCGCGCGGCGGCGGGGTGGGCTTCTACACTAAGACATGCTTGAGGGCTACAGTGCTGCGTCATCCGTCGTCCCATCCCACCGTGGAGCAGATGTGGATCAAGGTCTGCATCGGCTCCGTGGGGGTGTTGGTGGGCACCGCCTATCAGCCTAGCTGGATTGACGCAGACACATTCTTTGACGCTTTAACAGAAACTATGACTACATTTAACTCATACGAACATATAATTCTTTAAGGTGATTTTAATATTAATATTTTGGACTCGCAATGTGCTTTGACAAAGAAACTTATGACATTTTTAACTACGATGGGACTTAGGAACACGATCAGTCAGCCAACACATTACACAAATCACAGTGCGACTCTTATTGACTTGATCTGTTGCCAGTCCTCGACTCGAATTATTGACTCTGATGTGATTCACATACCGGAATTAGGTGGCCACGCTATTGTTACCACGACAATAAAAATAATTAAGCCTAAACGGCTCAAGAAAACCTTACTATGTCGGGCCTACAAACAAATTGACATAAATAATTTTAATGAAGACTTGAGACAAATTGACTGGACTGTGATACACCGACATAACACTGTAAATGACATGATAGTGCATTTTAATGCTTTGGTGGCTATGCTGTTCGACCGACACGCACCACTTACACTCTACACATTCAACTCACAACACACACCTTGGCTTACAAGCAATCTCAGGTATTTGATGCAATTGAGGAACAGAGCACACAATAAATACAAACACACTAAACTTGACCTTCATTTGCAAGAATACAGAGACCTGAGGAAGTTTGTACATACTTGCATGCACACAGAAAAGAAGGCTTATTTTGAATTTCACATAAACACACAGTTAAATACTCCCAAACTTCTTTGGAAAACTCTTAAGAGTTCTGTTGCGGACTTTAAGCCCAAACAGGACCTTCCACCACATTTCGACAACCCGAACACTATTGCACTACACATCCTGGACACTCCTGGCCCGGCCTCGCCGCCGCATGCTTTACTCCACTCATTTCATACGAGT
The DNA here is from genome assembly GCA_030578115.1 of Leucoptera coffeella. NCBI lineage: Eukaryota > Metazoa > Arthropoda > Insecta > Lepidoptera > Lyonetiidae > Leucoptera > Leucoptera coffeella. The sequence continues at coordinate 36,967 of JAMBLF010000961.1, read as the reverse complement.
CGCTATGGCTCAGCAACCTTTGAATTGCATCCGGTGAGCGAGGCGTTTGTGGCTAGGGTGATCGGGTCTATCAAGAGTAACGCCGTTGGGTCTGATGGGGTCTCAAGGGACATGGTGCATCTGATGTTGCCGGAGATACTCGAAACCATAACGCAACTTGTCAACGCTTCAATCTCGTCAGGTACTTACCCGGATTCATGGAAAACGGCGTCCATAAAGCCAATACCTAAAATTGACGACCCGGTTGATGTGTCCGACCTGAGACCCATCAGTATATTGCCCTATCTATCGAAGATCCTTGAGAGGGTGGTACATGGACAAGTGACAGAATACATACACAAACACAATATCTTACCATTGTATCAATCTGGTTTTCGGAGACAGCATAGCACCACCACTGCATTGATGGACGTATTTGACGATATTTTGACAAACGAGGACAACCATAACGCTACAATACTTGTGCTACTGGACTACTCTCGTGCTTTTGACTGTTTGAACATTGACCTGCTTCTGGCAAAAATGACTTACTATGGTTTTAGTGATTTAACAATTGAATGGTTTAACACATACTTAAACGAACGTAAACAAGTAGTTTCATTGACAAGGCCAGATGGTACCATAATACACTCAACTGTTCACACGACTAGTAGGGGAGTCCCACAGGGCTCTATCCTTGGTCCGTTATTATTTATTTTATATACCTCTGACATTGCACTTCACATAACTAATTGTAAATATCATATCTATGCCGATGACATTCAACTCTATACTCATATTGACATTAATAACTTTGACTCTGCCATAGAAGCACTTAATGACGACTTAAAACGAGTATATGACTGGTCGGTTGATAACTGCCTCGTTCTCAACCCTGCCAAGACCAAGTACATGGTGCTGGGCAGCCAGCGGGTGGTGTCCAGAGTTTTATCGCGGCAACCGAAGATTAATATTGATGGCGTTGTCATCGGCAGGGTTGAGGAGGCTCGAAGCCTGGGCGTCGTGGTGGATAGTGGGAAGCGTTTTGAGAAGCACGTCTCGCAGCTGGTTTCTGCATGTTTTTATCGCTTGAGGGTGTTATACCAGAGCCGGGCGTTTTTGAGTGTGGACATGCGGATAAAGCTGTGTGAGACATTGATTTTGTCTAAGCTCAATTATGCGCTGGCAGCGTACGGCCCGTGCCTTTATAAGAAAACGCGTAGACTTTTACAACGTGTGCAAAATGCGTGCGCCCGGTACTGCTTTCCCATCCCACCCCGAACCCATGTTTCACCGTACCTTAATAATTCTGACATATTAAATATTGAATCTCGACAAAAACTGCTTCTCAGTTGCTTACTTTTTGACATTATTCACAACAAACAACCGCAATATTTATTTAAGAAACTGACATGGCGATCCCAGCAACATAAATCGACTCGTGCTTGTGTACCACCGCTTGTTCTGCCTCGCCATCGCACCGCCGCTTTCAGGGGAGCTTTTAGGTATCCCGCCTCCAAATGTTGGAACAATATTCCCCCACCCATAAGACAAGTATCCTTTAAACCGAAATTTAAACGATATCTCCGGGAACATTTGCTCTGCCAGCAAGAGGAGGCGGGTGCTCCTTCTATTGCCCCTCGGACACTTAATTTATAATACATTATATATCAATTTTAATATTATATATTTATTACATATTATTTTATATCTTAATATTATCTATATTACTTATACTAAATCTTAAATAAATTCCGTTTTTAAGTCTTTGCATTTGCTATTCACACATGTTATCATATCTTATATCTATGTATATATTTATACTGTTTATTTACGTAGCTATACTATATTTACTTTACCATATTTATTTTACGCGTACTATATTTAACCATTTTCTTTAAAATATAAACGTTGCTCTCCAGTGGTTCTGACATAAAACCAGCGTTGCGTCTGTCACCAGACGCAACATATCCAGCTGAGTTGGAACCCTTTTGCTGCGACAATAGCATGCACTAGTTATACCCCTTAGTTTGTAAGTTTTTTTATTGTAAATGCTTTGTATTGTGTATGTTTTTGTGGCCGTAAATAAACGCTTTTTATTATTATTACAAAAAATACATTCTTTTTCTTCTGCAGGTTCTTCTCCGTTCCAATAGATTTTTTAGTTCTACAAAGCAAGTTTTCTCACAGCGTTTTCCCTAACCGAGTGCTCAAGGAAACCTCATCCCTCACCCTCATCCCATCTTTGAAACGTAAACCCTGTCTGGTAGATACTAAACAAGTAATAAGGCAGAGAAAGCTTTAAAATCCTTGTGTTTTTAGTGCCGCCATTCGTTGTGCAAGCCGCGTAGGCACCAAAATGTCGTCGTATCGTAAATCGTGGGCCGGGGCGATAACGACCCCGCACGGTGCGTTCTATGGCCCTCTCACACATCGGCCGCACGTGGCTCGGCCTACCTGTTTATGGCACCTTCCAACAAATGAAGCACGCCAACTTTATTCGAATGTCCTATTTAACTACTTTTTAGCCTTTTCTAATTTTCAAAGAATTCATGTAGAGATCCCGCCATATAAATTGGCAGTTGGGGGCGTCGCCACAGTCGCGTAATTCAGTGTTACCAGTAAACACGCCAAAACTAGCACTCACTGTGCCATACGGCTCGATACATTATAGGTTTCATTTGTAACGGTATTTGGTTGCAGAGCTATAAACTCAAATAAAACAAATTAATATATCAAAGTCAAAATATATTTATTAAACTATTTCAAACATGATTAATAATTAACGGGACTTATCCTTCTTATTATATATTACATATATTATGTGTTCCTTCACTCTGTCCGCAATAGACCGTTTAGTCTGTCCGACGTAGGATTTCTCACAGCTGCAATCAATCTTATACACACCCTTATATCTTATATCATGAGTATAAATCGCGAATCTCTTAAAACTATTATTACAAACATGGCACTGAGCATTGTCTTTACATATTTTTTACCGAGGCTAGATCAGCGGAGACCCTAGCTTGGAGAAGAACTAATAAGAAACTCCGGAAATCAATTTATTATAATCACCCTTAACAAACATAAAAATTACAAAGAGTGGGCAAAAAACACAACGCTGGTAATACTAAATTTACCTTTCATACAAAATAACACGCAATGGCGGAAACGTCAAATTTAGTTCCAAGTTTGGCTACTGCCAATTTATGTGGCGGGATCTCTATCTTTACATTACGACACAGAACAAGGCAGTCTGTAAATCAACTTTCACAAATATCAATCCTTCCAAGGTATTCAGACGTTTGCTTGTCTATCTCAGAAATTGCAGAGGTAATCATTATATGGTCACCTATAAACCCACGATTGGACCAGATAGACTGCACTCAATATGACAAGTGGTAAGCAGTGGCATCATTTATGAAGCGCTATATTATTATTATTCCGAAGGATCTGCAGGTTTCTTCACATTAATTATTAAAATTTTAATACAAATTTCGGTTAGCACATGCCACGAGATTAGAACCCTGTATCACTGATACGAATTCAAGCGATCAAAAATTGAGCTACACTAATGACATTAATTTATATAACATTGTGAATATCCAAATATAATAGAACAAGCAAAGAATAATAAAAAAAACTATTTATAACGTACGCCTGGATTTAAGCATTAGCAATGAACACACAACAACACTTTTGCTCATTAGTCAATCAGGCGATAAAATTTTTATTTAAAAATAATTCACCTTTTTATTTTATTTCTTTCTTTGATATATCCAAGCTTTACACAGACATAGAAAAGAGAACTATCGTCGTTAAAGTGTATACGTAAGCAGTGCTAGTCTGTCTGCTAAATCATCCGAATGGCCATTATGTGATGGCGAGCGGCGTCTAGGTTTAGAGAGACGCAGCAGCCTGCTTCTTTATAGACCATTAGAGTGCGTTCCCTTGGCCCGCCCTTCGCGCAGACATTAAGGCTCGCCTAAAGACCCAGGAGAAGAAACGACTAGGGCTTTATAGACTGAAATGGAAAGTGATTTAGGCTCTCGAAGCGTGTTTTTAATACCAACCGAATCATTTGGCTAGCGTTTAACGAGTCTCTTGTTGTTAGTCTGTTATGATATTAAACTTTTGCTAAACCGTGTTTGGAGATATGCATATGTAAAATTTTGCAAAAAGGTATGCATAAAGACAATTTAATAAAGACGTTTAACGTTTGGCTAGCTAGGTAGGACACGAAACACAATCTTTGACATAATATGGTGACGGTCAGGTCAAGTGAAAAAATATATTAAAAACCCAAATTCGAACTAGTCCGATAAGGATCAGGAAGGGAATACGTATCACTTTGAATGAAGATATAAGTATTAATTAAAGGGAAAAAACGCTATGATACCTCAAAAGACATGTGATTATTTTAAGCATCTCCATTTTGTGGCACATTATGCTGTTCATATTAAGTTAATACTCTGGCCAGTCAGTTGGTAAGAGATCCATTACCGAACACGATTGATGAGATTGCGTGCTGCTAGGCCATAGCGGTCGATGGATCACAATCCGGTCTTAACACGCTCAGTCTCTTTGAGGGAATCTATCTATAGGGATTCTCTCACCATAATAGCTGCTCATTTGTGAAACACAGGCTCTAAGCCGATAATGTTCGTCTTTGACGTAGAATTATTGATATAAACATTAGATAGATATACCTCCTTATATTCATTGTTTACAACTTGGACCTGCCAGTGACGGAGATAAGTATAATTACGTATAAGGTCTGTTCCGTACAGGGTTGGCAGATATCGCGTAGGTACATATATTAATTTGTACAAACAGAACAAGGAGTGGTTAGAGATCACCTCTTACATAAGTACATATATATACATGTATCTTAATGCCTTTTAAGGTGGACAGAATCTCCGAGATATAATATCTCCTAAATTGCTTTTTAGCATAAATATTGTGGTGTATATCACGTTATATGGAACATTGGTGGCAGAATAGGTTTTCCATCACCTAATAGAATTCATTTATCAGTCCTTTAGTCACCTTTTAAGTCATACTAGGAACGGCAGTTTATTAATATTAATATACGAATAGCTTGGGACAATCAATATCCTTCTCACCTCTATCAATTTATATTAATTAGGAACGGCAACTCGTGCGATAAAAGATCAAAATAAAATAAATTATTTCTAAAGTTCAATTGCTCCTATTAATAAGGAAAATACGACTAACAATTTGGAACAAATAAAACCATACGAATGTCTTTTATTAGCATTGATATCTGACGTTTATGATGCTCTTTAAAGTTAGTTATTGAGCGGAAGTTTTGACAGCATCGAGAAAATTGGAGCCATAAATTTCTTCCTAGACTTTTATACATTATAAAAGTAACGGTAACTATAGTAATTGAATGAAGACATTATATTACTACAGTGTATTCTTTATAAAACGGCCAAGCTTATTACTTTTGCAAAATTGTTTAGTAGTATTGTACCGAGTAAGTAATTTTTAGTAATACTCGCATGCATTTGTTTTCATACTGACTTCTGTATACTATACTCGTGATGGCTAAATAGAAATACTAATATTGAGCATAGTATAGTTAATATTTATTATACCTGGTATATCAGAGTAGCTGCTTCCAATTTCTGATCCTAATTTTATCTCTTTTTCAAATAGAATTCGCTACATTATATCAATAAGGTTTCTCGTGCTCGTTAATCCCTAGTAAAAGGCTTAGAAACAAAGTTATAACGAAAGTGAAGGAAACTCTTTCAGCGATAAAGATACGTCGTTATCTCGTGCGAACACGTGTACACTTTGAAACAAAAACGCATTAAAACTTTCCTTCGGCAAGACCTAATGGAAAATTATACGGTTTCTGCACCAAACATATCTAAAGAGCTCGCGTCATGAATAAAACAATTGGATTAACCTCTCGCGTGTGCTGCACGAAAATGAATTAAATGCTTCGTTTCGAACAAGTTTTGTTAAATTCAATCGTGGTACAGCATAAAGCTTTGATCAGTTTTACGGACTTATCCAAGTTCACTCTGCCGGTCTAAGTTTGTGCGTAATCTTAGCATCTTTTTGTTCTGCGCAGGGACAGTTTTAAACTAAAGCGCAGTCACTTACATAAGTCTTCTGAGTGCATTCTGGTGATAAGTTGGAAATCTTAATCTGCTTAGACCGCAGTCATTATGACAGGAGTTCTTTGACAGCTCATGATTAATCTGAATAGTTCGCAAGACGCCCGCCTGAGGCGCTGCGTAACGAGTTCTGCAATCAATCTCGGTTCAACTAAGTTCGCGCTTGGTTTTGCTCGTACTCATTATTCATAAGTCCAAAGAAGAGATTGATATCACTTACTATCTTATCAATTATGGTCTGCTTCACTGTTGGACGTCAATTAAATGCAACTTACTGTCTCATTTCCCTTAGGTAAGTTAATGCTTCTCAGTCGTTTGATAAGCTTGTTTTGCTGTGAGCAAATACCTACATCATACTTTGTTTAAATGTTACAAGCCATTGGTCTACTGTTTGTTACTCCACGACGCAACAATATTCTTTTTACAAATCCTAGTTTTAGTTTTTTAAACCCTTTGGGACATAAACCATACCGGATCCTGCATTTAATGCATGCTATATCCGTTCCCCTGTGTGCAAACTCTATAAGCGTTTAAAAGAAAGCACTAAGCGGAGGAGATAAGTTGCCCTCGCTTCCTGCGCCATAAGCCATCTGCTGCGATACGTCGGCGGCGCTGGCGAAACGCCAACGTTTTAAGGCGAGATCTCACGAACCCTTGTTCAAACTATCCGCGAGACTTAACTTACGGAGCTCCACAAAACGAAGCTGAAAGCAACAATAAAGTTAAATATATGGAGGGTGTACTTTTTAAGCAAAAGGTAGTTTTGTTAAAAATCACAGCGAAACAGTCGTAGGCCAGTTGTATCTCCATACCCCTTTAACTTGAATCAAAAATGTGTTTTATTAAGCGAAATCTAGATAAATAAATTTTAATATTGCGATTATACACTCTTTTTGCGATATTTGTAAACGGGTCCCTTAGTAACCAACTGTCTGTGTAAAAAGCAAAGAAGGGATATGGTTAGTGTTGTAAGGGTTAAGCTATAAAGTATTCTGCAAATAAGGAATAAAAATGTGTTATGGAGTCATCCCATGGATGTAATATACATATGTAATCTATAAGAATGAATTAATTTATTAGAGCAACAATATATTTGTTTCACCGTAATGATTAATGATGATTACCGAGCGCCAGTCATTTATCCATTTAAGTATGATTAGGTTAAGGAAAAAGGGACACATAATGTCTATCAATTCCAGATGATGACTCCCTGCAATATAATAAACACACATAATCTTAATATAAAACGGTAAAATCAGTGAGGCAAGATAGATTTATCAGTATCGTTTAATCGATTAATAACCTCAAGGAAGTAGAATCGTGAAAGTATATGTTAGTACCATAGTATTATTTTCCCACCACTATTAAAACCTATGACAACACTATTAACGACCATGTCCCCAAATATGTAGCCCAAAGCTTAGAACGTGTAGGACATAATTCAGGAACAAGGTTGGGTATTACTCATTCATGACGTGGGCTCGAACTAGGAGCTTCTTGCTGAGATTTATAGAGCTGAAGAACCTCGCTGTGTGCCGTACAGGTTATCAGGCTTTCATTATTTATAGGGGACCGATTATAGTCGTGAGGAATTCGCTAATCTGTTTTCATAAGGATAGGGTAGCTAAAAGCATAATTTATTAGTTATTTCACGATGTGTGTAGACCGTTATAATAAATTGGTAAGACTTAATAGTAAGACGACGTTTGAGTAATACATGCTTAGAAATATTTGACGTCCTTCAAATTCTTTTGCGATGGAAAGAACGTCAGAGACTTATTTGTTCGAACATCGTTTACAAACTAAATTATATTGACACACGTTAGCGTATTTCTTATACACGTTACATTCGTAAACATTGATCAATTGTTGTTAAATTTAGCTTGTAATAACCCACATTTTTCACAAGTTCAATTCTGTTATAATTATTCAAAATTTTCCATTAGGTCTTCGGTTATCTTGCAAATTAAACATCCGTTTACAGGGGGAGTTCAAAAAGCGAATATCAATCATGAATATTCGGCTGAGTAAATAGCAGATGAATTATTCGTGTGCACGGTCGAGTGAACCCGAAAGCCGTACCTAAACAATTCTGTCTTCCACGGAGCCGTGGCGTCTTGCCCGGAAAAATCATTTAGCAGCTCACTTGTCACTGCACTAGGGATATCTCACGGGTTCACTCGTCATATGCAGCTATATTGGTCGTTGAATTAAAATGTCAGTTTGTCGTTTCACTACATGCTTATGCTTCATTGGGAATCGACAAAATACCGCTGCTGTGGAGTGTGGTAATGTTGATAAGAGTGGATTCGTTTTTCGTACCATAGAGATTGAAATATGTTGGTGTTTTTTATTGTATGTACAACCAATAGGTCCTATATTATATATTTATTTATAATTTTAGTTTCATAAGTATGTACAATAAAAAATAAAATTCTATTAAATTTAGAACATATTAAGAAAACATACGATTAACTTTTAGAATCATAACCGAAGTTGCGATGTTATTGATATAAACTGTAGACTATTTGTCAACGTAATGTTTAATAAATTACACTCATAACGATTATTGACATGCCGATAGAAAGGCTAGTCAAAATATCAATATAGTGAAGTTGGTGAAGTTTATTCAATTATTATCTCATTTGTTCAAAGTAAACACAGTGTCAGCTGATCCGAGGCTAATAAAACAAACAGACACATCAGCGTTATTCAATTGCTAGTGAAAGGCAAAGGTTGATTAATATTTGAATGCGAGCGGTATGTTTTATGGAATCTGTTTCAGACGGTTACTATTTACTCATCGTTTAGATGGGGCAATAGTATATGCTGTGATTAATCGATAGTATATGAGATTATACCCTAGAATTAAGAATTCCTTTATTCTTATTACATGACTAGTAGTTGTTATAACGAAGAAATGAATTGTTTTGTTTCCCGTTAGATAACTATATTTAAACAATACTGGGCGTGACCAACAAATATAAATCGTAAAACCACTCATCTCCCTGTATAGTTAATAGGTTATTTTTTTTAACTTTTTCTGGTACATTACCTGTCACTGGCTATCTAATAAAATTTGAATTATAAACACTAGCTATCTAATAACATATGGACTGTAGATGGCAAAACCGGCGGTAGTACTCAAAGCCCTGACCAAACTTAATCATAAATAGTCGTGAAGCGTGACCCCTATGTTGCAGACCACAGTTTTGCTAAGTCACCCATGGGAATGACCCACATTTGTGCAGGCTATTCGTACACAGACAAAATGACGTCCATTTGCGCAATTTTTTCATCGCAACAATAAATTTCGAATGACGCCGAACGTTTTATCAGAGTTTCGTAGCAAATTCGTAGTATGGAAATCCATTTACGGGAGAGGTTTTTGAACTGGCGCATTTTAATAAATCGTATGAATAATAAATTTTATAGCGACCCGAAAATGGATATGGCTCTTCCATTTAAATGAAGCGAGGATTGTTAGACAAATAACGCAACAAACGTTGTAACTGTTAACTATTTGGTATTTGATATCAAACTATACACTCTTTAGGATTACAAGAAATTCACACGAATTTAACACAAGCATAAAGAACTGATAAGAAATAAGTAATATATTTTTGTATTAACTTTTGTTGTTTTACAAATATAAAATATACGTTTCACGATTTTCCCATGGACGAAATTTTGGAGAATTATATAGACACCACTCAACGTTGACCATATCGCCTCAGTTAGCGACTGCAAAATGTACGTAAATAAAAACACTTTTTTAAATTTCATTCATTGGTACATGCCAGAGCTAGGATTCAAACCTAGAGCCTCTCTAATAAGAAGTTGTTTTTTAAAGTTGTATATACATTTGTTACTTTTTTGTCCATGTTTGTCTAGCCCAAGTGTCAATGATGATCAACCTTAGCATTCTTATATCTGTGTCCACTTTAACGCCACGCCATAAATCCCTCGCCTTTACTCCTAGCACTTATAACAAGCAAACGACGCCCAGTACATTGTCGGCGCAGGTTTGTTTCGGTGGCATAACGAGCTGTCGCCGTAGATTAATGGCGCGGCGTCCATCTTGGCTCGCCGTGATGGATGGTCGCCGCGTGACAAACCCCTTTCGCACCCAGTGCCACTGGACATCTTTTTTCGGAGATCACTGGCGCTTTGTGAGTCCCTTCTATTTCAGGATTACGCGTGATTGATGGCGTGACAGTCCAGTTCAGGATCTACCTTTTAACTTAAAGCAAATATTAAAGGGTACTAGGTGCTAATTGGATGTTTAAGGGAGATGTTCTAGGACAGAAATGGTAAAAATGTGTTTCGTGTCGCATTTAAGGTCAAAATTTAACAATTGAATAAACACTTTAGATAAAAGCTTCATTTTTTACATTCTATTCAAGCTTAATCGTGAAAAACACAAACATATACATATGTTACGAAGGATATGATTTGTTAGGATATTTCAGACGATCGAGTCCGTCTATCCAGTTATGGAATTAAATGCTATATGTAATGTTCATCCTTAACTACCAACACCACAACCTAACTACACGTAAAAAACATTTGACATTCTATCATTCTGTGAAGCCATTGGTCGATTATAAGCGCATATATGAACATTACAGGCTGAGCAAATCCGTGGAGTGGACAGCGCTCGCCGAGAGCAGAGTCAACACTCCGCAGCCTCATTATGCTCACGAAGTGCCCGCTATTTGTCAAGCCTTTGTGCTGTGTGTGCGCCTCTTTATTTGCATTTGATCATAAACAACTGTTTACCGTACAGCTTGCTAACTAATGGGATGTATAAGCGAATGCAATGGACTTTGTTTGTGTTTTGCGTATAGATAGTAGATTTCTTATTGCAGAAAGCATTATTAAAATTCCAATAAAGCTTCATTTCTTTTGGTTATTTCCTTAGGATTAATTTTATATTAGCGCTAACTTTCTATATTATCAAGATAATTATGAAAATGAATAACTAACCCCGGGACTTTTGTGATATCCTGAGAACATAGGTATCAAAAATTAGTACTTCATGTAGCCACTTATTTAAAATTATAACTGCTACTCATAGAAAAGAACTCAAACATTTTCTTTGTCTAAAAGTGTTTAAATTATGTTCTTTGTCCAAATCAAGAGAAAACTTAGTATGTTGGGAGAATTCAATAGCAAACGCCCACAAGCTCTTGATTTACCGAGTCCGTTTACAAACATGGATGGTCTGAGCCACTCGTGACGTCTTTATATAAAGCCCTCTCATTATGCTGGATGTGGAATATTTCTTACTTTAGGGTGAGAAAAAAATCGAGATTCTTTCAGCATGAGTTCTAAATCCGTATTTGCAAGATGTAAAGAAATCGTACGTTTACTACGCCAATAAAAAGCTCTTTTCATTCCTTGTATGAACGAACACGCGTAAAATACATATGAAGTACAGATGTGTTATTCACTTACGTTCATAATTCACAGTCGGTAACGGTGAACGAAGAGGAAACCTGCCTATCCCTCGGGATAGTTAATAGTCAGTGCCTGTATTACTAGTGTCAGTATTGTATACTGCGATACGGTTAACTACCAATTACGTTGTGTACTGTTTATTTAAAGAATCGCGTACTTTGACTGGCTAATATCTAACATGCCATCGAAATATCAGAGATTGGCACTCAAGCCTATTACTACCACGACACAATAAAAAAAGGAGTTAATATACGACACAAGTCGTGAAGCATATGTTAAGTTTATGTGGAAGTAATTTGAGTGTAAGGTATAGTGAAGTCTTAAGAAAACCTTCCTTTGTCTTTCTTAGTAAACTTATTTCACAACATTGCCAATAGTGTCTGAGGGTATTGCAATAAAGGTGGTGCTATCTTGTCGGTTACACTTTGTTTCGATGTGTCGCGGCTTGTCAAGCGAACCAGGACAGCTCGCAAGGATCTATTGAGAGCATTGGCTCGCTGCCAACGCCAATATTACGCCGCCCTCTTAATGTAATATCTCTATTTACGCTCACACCTTTACTGGACTGTAACAATATCTCAAAAATGTATACATGTATTGATGATAGAAAGTACGTAAGTACACGTAAACAATCATGTCCTATAATCCCTTTCGGGGTGGACTGACCTTCGGAGATATAATACCTCCTAGGTCACATATTAGCATGAATGTTGGGGTTGCGATGTCACAATATAATATTGGTGACAGGTTGTTAGTCCATCGCCCACAGATTCAATTTACTCTTAGTCCCCGTCATACCGGGAAGAACGGCAGCTAGTAAGCATTCTTTTTACGTCCCAGACCAGCACGGGACTTCATAGTACACATACATTGAATATACATCCCATATCAGCTTTAACTTTTGTTTAGTGTTTATTGTTTTCACCTACTTTCATTGATGGATACTTAAGTATAACACTCATAAAACTTCCTTCTTTACTGTTGTTCAGACACTTTTTACGACGATGTTCAATGAAAGGAAATTGTGCTGTTAAAAATAACTGTGCCATACAACAATAGCATCGAAGCTCGAATACTGGCTTGTATAACTTTGTGAATATTCCAAGTGAGTTGCGCTGAGCCATTCTGCCTGGCTGCCTGTGCGAAGCTCGCCATTGTCGCTCGCTGCGAGGGACAGCGCTATTGTTGTCGCTATATTTGAATTAAAATTATTTAAGTTGAACGAACAACAGATGGTTGTTAATCTAGATGCAATGAGCCCTGCTTATTCTAAGACTACTTCAAGTAAGCATTTTATCTATATATGGAAAGTAGATTTTATATTCAATCATTTATACAGTTGTGGAAATTTCGAATGTCTACAAGCTTATTTTCTGTAATTTCTGTGTTTACCGCACGTTCATAAATATATACACAAGCCGTGTTACAACGTTTGACCCTTTCGAGACAGTTTGAGGTTGCAGTGACCTCCGTTGCATCGTAAAAAAGGTTTTCACCCATTAAAGTCCCACGTACATTAGACCAAATAATAAATATTGTAAGGTTTTGTGTGAGGACTTAAAAGCAATCTTAAAAGCATTGTGCCGTTCCAAAGTACTTAATCACGTCAAGTCAGCAGCAGAATCTTTCTTTATTTCTGTGCAGTTAAACAGCGCGATGTGCCTCAAATAAGAAATATACTGTTTGGCCCCGTTATTAGAGCATTAAACCCAGAACCTATCAAAACAGTTGATATATCGACATTAAGGAAAGATACCAGGTCAAAATCTACGTGATCTCGAGGGATGGTTATCAGAATAAACATTATGTATGTATAAAGATATTGTCTTCAAACGCGAAACTATGTTTATCTCCTACCAAAATGGGTAATGAGCGCTTAGTGTCAAGTAGATCTCTAATGAGAGTTCGAACAGTCACACATAATGCTTGTGCGAGTTATTATACCACCGTTATTAATTGTAGGTATCCGGAGGGTACCATTCTCCATCTTTGATATTGTGGATGATGATGTATTTAACATCTTAGATACACATTAGGCCTGATTCCCTGTAGAGGGGGTAGGCAGAGATCACGAATCCCCATTTGTCCCGATCCTGACAGACTAGTATTATTTAATATTTAACTCTAGTTTTAGGTAAGCAGTTTTTCTCACAACAGATTTGTGCATTTGATACTAATAACATGTATACCTATACTCTATTTAATATCCAAATCCTACGCCTCAACCATTAAACTACATCAATCTCCGCTGCTTTGATGCTTGCTATTAATTACAAGTATATCTAGAACTGTAATTCTATTGATATAACCTCTACATTACAGTTGCTTGGCCGCAATTAGTTCATATCTCGTGTAAAGGTAGTTCACCCTGCCTTTGAAAGGGCCAGTAGCCAGGCATTGTTCTTGGGACCATTGACGTCAGTAGAACCCATTAGCTTCATTCATCATGTTGCAGACATTAAGGTAAGCTATGAATCATTGATGGCTACGCAACATGGAAAGGGGTCCTAATAGCTACTGTATCCCCGATGTGTACTACTTAAGATAAATATAGTGAGATGATGTCATAATATTGGTATATTATATACCAGACAACGATATTTTTGATGCACACAGTTTTTGAAATTTTTATGACTAGAGATTTATAAAGATTACTGAAGTAGATATACGTATTTCGAACACAGAGACAGTTACCAACTGCTGACTTATCATTTGTATAATACGCAATAGTATATGTAGTAGGATATAACAGATAGACAGACTCTCCATTTTACAAGAAAACGGGACTTATTGCGTATATTTTATAAACATAGTATGTATTACCTTTGTTATACGATATTACGGTATGGTCAAGTCATAGGTCAAGTGACCGACTAATAATGGCAAGTCTCTTAAAAATATTAGATTATGTTATTGACATTTAACAGACTATCGTTTTCCACTTTGCAAGATACTGAGAAACCTTGCTATCAAACACAACCTTTACAAACTCAACCTTTTACATCAATTCAACAAATTTCTATTATTAATTTAATCATGTAAGGACCGGTTTAGTAATGATAAAGTAATATATCTACGTGGCATACTATAATTAAATGGCAGCGTTGGATATGTACATATTCCTGCACATATTTCTTTCGGTGCATTCACATGCTGTATGCAGCAGAGGCGAAGAAAAAAACTCGTTCTCGCTGCTCGTCCAAATTTTAATCAAATCTCAGCAAAAGAGGAGCGTTTCCACATGTTCACACGAATTTCATTTTGCACGTAGAAGCGAGTCTCCTTTGTTACAGATTCTACGAAAAATCTTATAGATACATATATAAATATATATAGAGTTCCATTAACGTTCATACACATTTATGAAGAATTAAATCTCAAGGAGTAGGGAGGATACAATATTGAGGTGTATGGGTAACAATGAAGCGAAAGTAGTCAGGATCGAGACATGTAAGGATCTGTAATCTCTACCTACCCCTCTACAAGGAATCAGGCGTAATGTGTATGTATGTTAAGTGACTTGTGAATTTCATTTTCACTTCAAAACGTTTCTATGTTCCGATCGATACTTAGATCGAAAAAGTATCATAATTAGTGCATAGCTATCATGACACCTAGTAGCATTCTATATACGAATTCGCTCCCAAAATCACACGAGCTTCCACAACTAAAGCATCAATTACACTGTCCGTTCAATAACTAGTTACAGTAAGTTACAAGCAATGAATTCAGGCAGTTGTAAGCGTGAACTTTAGCCCATTCTGAGGTATTCGGGACAGAGAGCCATTTCGTTGGAGACAAACAGCCGTGGCCACGGAGTTAGACGTCTGGAAGGGCGCCAGATCCCCCTTTGGGGTAGACAGACTAATGGGGTCACCGGCTCATTGCAAAGTTTGCCTGATCAATGCGCGGTTACCTATTACAATGGGACTACGAATTGCTACGGATCGTAGAATATCGTTAAGTGGTCATTTACACGAGAAAGGTTTATTTTAGTGTTAGGTTATTTGTAACGTGAATTTAATGTGTTGAACTAGTTGGGATGTAAAAACAATGCTTTCTGCTTGCCATTATTTCCGGCATTACGTAGAAGGTGACTAAGGAACTAGGGGTCTATGGAATCTAGCAATCTGCCATCAATTAATTATCTGTACCTATGAAATTACAATCACAATAATTATGCTATCGTTGCCAAATCAATTTTGTATTGTTTTCGAGGTTTTGTAAATGTTGCAATAAAAAACTGCCTTTCTGCTTGATTTGTTAAAGTTTGGTGGGTTTTGAAACGTGGGCTGGAAATCATTACCTATCATCACTCTAATCTAAGTCCCAAGCGAGACTAATGAGTTTTCTCTTCGAGCGTTAGAAGCGAATTTGTTTTTCTTAGAGCCTTTCAGTTGACTAATCTTTCACGATTTTCGTTCTTCTAACTTAGAGTGACATAAATACATAATATCACGTCCGCTTCACTACAGAGAAGTAAACAATATTTGTGTCAATCCTGACCACCATTTTAGCATCATTCATACACTTACTCATAAGCACATGCCTGTAGGTAGATACTAGTAAGTTGACAGGTGCAATTGATGTTACTGTTTTTAAATATATCACCCATTTTACTGTGATATTGGACCGACTCTTACGTAACCGTCCTTTTACCTCACCTATATAAACCTTTTGTCAATCTTGTATCATTTATATTCTGAATATGTTCAAATCATCGAAGCATGTGCTTTTTAATCCTAGATCTTTTCACAAACCGCAATCTTCTCTTTTCACACTATTATTAATTCTATGATTAAATGTCACTACAAAAACATACATACGTAAAATGTATTTCACTTAAGTGTAACCTTTAAAAAAAATCATGACACCTTGATATGAGAATTTGGAACAACAACACATAATTATGTAGATTCTGCCATAGTGTAAAGTTTGCTCAGTGAGCTGACAGTGTGTCGATTAAACTTCACCGAGCAAGTAGTGCAGATTAATTCCAAGATAGTGTTTGCTTCAAGTCGATAATAGATGTCGCTGTTTGCTTGTTCGAGTGCGCTGAGACGTCTCGACGACTGAGGAGGTCATTTGCATTCGCACAGACGCTGCTAAATGAATGCAGAAGTTACAGAAGTGTTGAATTTATTCAAGAGAGTTTCGTGGAACTCCCCAAATGCAACCTTAAGTTCATAATAGAATTACTCCTGTCAGATTTTCAGAATTCATTGTAATGTAAAACTGAAATTCTGTTGTTTGTTGTGAATATTGTTTTATCTGTATATTGTTATGTTCCGTTGATGGAAAGCATTGATAAATGTAATTGCCATTAATCGATGACTATTATCACTACATAATATACTCAGTAATTCATGCAATTATTGCCATTTATACTACGGAATCCATTAGTACATCCACATCAGTCCACTGAAGCAATCAAAACGTAATTAATAATCGCTACAACTTTACAAATTTAATGTTCTTTGGCACAAGCCGCTTATTTTCGATATTGCGCAGACTTAAGCTTGTTCCGATGAACTTTCTTCGATATATATTGATGATTTCCATCAAACTCAATACCAACTTGAAGAAAATAAACAAGGTTGGCTTATACTAAAGTTATGCTCTCAGTTATTGCTGCTATTAACGAGCGAAGAAGGGTTGTTAAAGCATACCGGTATTGCTTCCGCTGTAAGCGAGGGTTAAAGAATAAACGGTGAAACTTTGATACAATCATTTATTAAATGCAGTAGCATTTTTAACTTGTAAAAGCACAATATCATACTGTAATTATGCATTATCAATCAATCAATCAGCCTATGACAGTCCACTGCTGGACGTAGGCCTCCCCAAGGTAACGCCACAAAACACGATCACTCGTGGCCCTCAGCCAACCACTACCAGCGACCTTTTTCAGGTCATCAGTCCATCTGGCAGGGGGGCGTCCCTACACTACGTTTACCGAGACGCGGTCGCCATTCGAGAACCGCTTTGCTCCAACGGTCGTCGGTTCTGCGACAGACGTGACCGGCCCACTGCCACTTCAGCTTGCAACATCGATAGACAATGTCTACGACATAGGTTCTCTGCCGGATAATCTCGTTCCGGACTCTGTCCCTTAACGAGATACCCAGCATCGAACGTTCCATTGCCCGCTGAGCGACATGTAATCGGTGAGCCAGCCCGACTGTCATGTTCCACGTCTCGGCACCATATGTCATTACAGGCAGGACGCACTGATTGAAAACCCTGGCCTTAAGACACTGCGGTAGTGGCGACGAGAAGATATGACGCAACTTCCCGAATGCTGCCCAGCCCAGCTGCACTCTTCTGGAAATCTCACGCTCGAAGCTGTCCCTACCCATTTGTAAAACCTGGCCCAGGTAGACATATTCCTGGACCACTTCGAGCGCCTCTCCACTGATCGTGATCGGCCCCGGGACGACGAGATCATTGAACATGACTTTTGTCTTGTCCAAGTTCATCCGGAGACCGACCGACCGTGAGGCAGCGTTAAGACTGTGCAGCATTCCCTGTAAATCCTGCAGCGAACCCGCCATTATGACAATGTCGTCAGCGAAACGGAGGTGCGTGAGGTATCTGCCATTGACATTGATACCCATCCCAGTCCAATCCAGAGTTTTGAAGTTTCCAGTGCGTTCGTGAACAGTTTCGGGGAGATGACATGCATTATAGGAAGCCGAAAATACTAAGGATTATTTACATATTTGTTATATCGGATTATATATGAAGAAAGATATTTTGGGACAATCTGATTTGAACTTTTCGGAGATTATGAACAATGTATGTATTAATTAAAGCACATAACTAAACATAGACTTTTATTATTAAAACAAAAGAATAAAGAAAAATACATCATAAATAAATTCCACGCGTCTGTTGCTCATTCAAAAAAGGAACTTTTCGTCATTCCGGTGTAAAACAAAAGAGGCACACAAAACAGCGAAGTGAAAACGTTGAATGAAACGAGCTCGACCTTTGATTTACGAGGCGCGGGCCCTGTGAAGCGGCTGCATAATTCGCGAATAAATTCAAGCCTCAGAGATGGTATCGCGTTGGCCCTTTTTTAGATAGCACTGTTATTAAGGCTCCTTCATCCCTGCCCAGATAAATGTACAAATAAGGTAAACAATTTCGATTCTAATTCAAGATACTTCCCTTCCATTTGTTGCGGAATCTGAATATGTCTCGAGTTTGTTAAGGGTTAAATAAACGTGGGTAACTATTCTCCGGTTTTCTTCGAATAGAAGTTAAGTTACCGGTTGTGCCTATTGTTCAAAAGTATTGACATTTGCGAGATCATCATGTAATCACGTGATGTTACTTTCAGTGGAAGAAAAACATCTAATAAAGAAGCTACCTAGTTTGGTAATAGTCATTATCTCGCATTACAAGTTGTCAATAATAACGACGGCATTCACTCAAGTGTCCAATTTAGAAAAGAAAAGTTTCCTGAAACGCCAACAATTTTTGGCTAAAATTTCAAAAGCTAACAGATTCAGACTTTTCTCTAAACGTATTTATGTAGGCGAAACGAAAATTGTAACCGAATATGCCAACGCTACGTGATTGCAATTAACTGGACCGATCGACATGTGCACTGACCTATTTAGAACCAAAAACAACATTTCAATAGTCACTGCAGTCCAGTATGCCAATTAACGAGCTTATAAATTCATAGATAAATTTGTTTGATGGCTTTTGTTGGTTAGATCATAATACATACATAGTTTATCACGTCATTGAATCCCTTTTGGGGTAAACAGATCCTTGGAGACTTAAAATCATCTCTTTGTTCACTTATTAGCATGATTTTTGGGGTTGTGATGTCACATCGAACATTGGTGATAGGTTGCTAGCGTATCGCCCAAAACATTTCATTTTCAAACATTTCAGGCCACAAAAGGACTAGGGGGTCTAGTCCTTTTGTGGCCTCCTACGACATGCCGGAAAAAATGACAGGTTGTTAGCATTCATTTGACGTCCCAGCTAGCTCGCTACTAGGTTATAATATAAGGTATTATTTTGGTTAAAATGAAACCCAGGAATGAATATCAGTTTTAATGAGCGATGCATTTGCAAATTCTCACTGTTTTGGACCTACAGAATCTATTGTGACAAAGATTTTTTGTTAAAATCTACTAATCGCTTATTGAAAATAAATAGTTTTTAAAATTTTCTAATGAAAAGTGGGTGAAAGCGTTTAGTAAAGCGAACGAGTGGACTGAATTTGGACAATACCTGCAGACAGACGCTTTGGGGAGCATTGAACCGAACTACCATAGACCAACATAGAGATAGATACCGATTGCCAACGTCAATAACAAACTAGACTTCAATCAATCAGCCTATACCAGTCCACTGCTTGACGTAGGCCTCCGTACCTTCGTACCTTTACACCCGTACGTAGGTAAGGATGTTAAGGTACTCCACAAAACATAGTCACCCGTGCTTCAAGTAATCAGTGCACCTAGCAAGAAGGTTACAATATGTTTAATGAGACGAGAAACTGGTGTTCTTGTAATAATATTGTGCCTTATTTAACACATAAAAATACGAATTATATTTGTCAATAAACACAGTTTTTAGATACGCGTATTCAGCTTAGTAATTAGAATACAAGTGACAATGGGCAATTTTTAGGCCTCTCGGAACTCAATTTATCATTTAATATAGGATAAGATGAATAGAATCAATATAATAATATATTAGCAGTGAGGGAAAATATCTTGAGTAAACCTGCTTATCCCTCAGAATTGGTAATAGTCGTGCCTATATACAGCGATACGGTTCACTACCTATCACGTCGGGTGTTGTCTATCTAGTGTAACGCGGAATCGAGTGACCCATACCTATCACGCCTTCGAAATTTCGGACATGGGCACTCAAGCCAAATACCACAAAAAAGTGTGTGTGTGTGTGTGTTCACAAGTCGATAAGTTTGTATGTGTATTAATAAGCAGTGTAATAGTATTGTGAAAAGCGCTATCTAAGCGATCCCCGCCTGTGGTTTTGCAACCAAAGCCTCTCCGCTGCGGCAGTGTCAAAACAAACGAACTCTCACTGTGAAGTATCCACACAAAAAGCTATTCCACAACTAGGCTTGTGTGAAACGACACTCGCACCCCACTTTATGTGATTGTAACTTCTCTTGTTATTGGGTGATGTGCTGGCTACCTTTGAGCTACATTTCAACTTAGCATTGAATTTAGGTAAGTTTTTTATTGAATTTGGTTTTTATTGATTTACTTTTAATTCATTTCTGCAGTTGCGAATATGTAAGCATCGAAAAATATTTTAATAGATGAAACAACATAAGCTAAAGATCATTTCATGTGCATGAAATGCAGATACAGCATCATATAATTTAACAGATCTACATATATGAGTAAATGCATGCCACATTTAATTAATTACTTGCTAAAATGTTAACTACCACTTGATTCATATGATACATTTCAAAATTTCTTATCGTAAGTCAAATTCAAAGGTTGTTATCGGTGTTAAAAAATTTATTAATACTTATAGAAACGAGAAAAGCCAATCATTCTTGACACGATACAATTTTGATTCCAATCTTGTTACAACAATGTTTCCTTGAACTTAAAATCAACACCGCCATTGAAATACTATTACCGATAGAATCATACCTACACTAGCAAACAAAGCTACAAACACTACTTTGTGTGAACAGCCCCGTATGCCTAGCTCAGTAAACTAAACACTAGGCCACCTGTACAACATTTAGTACACAACATACGCGAGAATAGCCTCGAACAAGGGCTTTGTGGCGTTTAGGTGCAACCCAACCCAAACAACACGGACAAACACTGACTACTAAATACTGGCGAAACGAAAGGTGTAAAACGTAAAACAAATGTGGAGCGTTTGTTGCTATTTGTCTTTAGCTGGAGTGTAGGTGTGTATTTTAGTCTAATAACATACATGCCCAAACCATCGAAGCATGCCCTTTTATGTGAACATGTTATGCGGATGAATGATAGTAGATTGACAAAAGGAAGCGTAAGGACGGTTACGTAGGGACAGGGCAATGTAGGCAACGTAGGACATATGACGGTCAGATTGCTGCTATATTGTAAAAGGGTATCAATGCAGCGGAAGTGGTTTTTCGGGATCGGATGAGATGAGGATCCGTGAACTCTGCCTACACGGAATCGGGTGTGATGTGTATATATGTATATACACGAATGTTTCTAATTTCTTTCGGGAAGACAAATCTCAAAGACAAACGTGATTCTCGGTCAGCGTAGCGTTATGGAGGCTTAGTTGTATATATTAACAGGTCACCCACAGGAGTGACCTATTATCAAATAAATTTCTATCTTATTGGCCCTTAAATATTATAATACTCTAAAATGTATGCCAGCTGCTTAGTATTCTATTTATGTCCAATACTAGTACGAGACATTTATGCATATTGACATAGTCCCGTTATCTTAATTATATAACTAAGGTGATTTCCTTAAGGCACGTACCGCACTTCAATTATCGTATTTACTAATTCAGATGTACGTGCAACCTAAGGGTAATACTTTACATATACACACAAATATATTCACGTCCTTTCATCCCTTTCTGGATGGACAGAACCTCAGAGACATGAAAACATTGACATGAATATTAAGGGTTGTGATGATATATGGAATAATATAAGAGGTTGCTAGGCTATCGCCCAATAGACTTCTGTTACCCCTGGCCCCTTAATCGCCTCCTACGACTTTCCCGGAAGAATGGCAGTCTAAATTAGCTCGGGACAAATAATTTGCATAAGATATACAAATTATTTAATTTAATAGAATTTTTTTTTTTTTATATCAGTGAATAATGAAAGCAAAAGCTCTATCATTTATTTGGTTCCGCACATAATAATTATCTTGTTATTTCCAGCGAGGCTCCGTTCTGAAATGAGTGAGCAATTTGCTCCCAAAAATTCATTTCGGTTAAGCAAAGCTATGAATTCAGTAATATTAAAAGCGGCAATCCAATTAAGCCTTCCCGCCGGTAGCCACTTCCGTCGAAGGCTTCCCTAACTGACCAGCCATCCTTTGTTACGCGCTCTTAATCGAATTAGCCTGATTGCCTACCTTTTGTTCAATCCTTGTTAAAACCCAGTTTTACTTTATCAAACCGCTTCAGCCCAAAAATCGTAGAAATTGAACATAGATTTTTTTATCTGAAAAAGCCTAGAAATGTCATGCGGCACTAGCATAAATTGTCTTCTAGCATCAAATGTCATTATATTATGTATGTAAACATTAATGCTTCTGGCTAGTCCTTTTAAAAATTCTCATAATAATATAAGTAGTATGATCTGGTTATTAAAATATTCTCTAAGATCTTAGGAACTAAATAGAACTAAATATTTTTAGCGAAGATTCAATTACCAAATCATTTATCAATCATTTTGATGATGATCTCCGTGGTGCGATTGGTTAAGCACCTGAACGCTAATCGTAAAATCTCTTCGATTACCGGTAGAGGTAGAGCTAAGAACTATGCTTTTCTTCTGCATTCCAGTCAAGTTGTTGATTATATATGCTATATATATTGATCTATATAAAGTATATATATATTTTTTAATATACGTTGCCTAGTACCCTTAACACAAGTCTTAAATGAATTTATCAAGGGGCTAGTTCAATTGGTGTAATAATGTCCTAAATATTACTATTCTACGACATATATAAACACGAAGGTAACCAGAATCCATTCAAAACTTTATAAAAATTCACAATATAATATATAAATACAACTATGTAAGTTGTGATAGGTTCACAGGGACGGCCATGCAAGGTAAGTGCAGTGAATGTTTACTCAGTGAAACCTCATGCGTAAACATTTGCTCAACATGGCTTACGAGTCAACGGCGCACTTTGAGTGCAGAGAATCGATTCCCTCACCCGGTGCCTCACGTAAATCCTTGCAGATAGAATACAACATGCGACCTGTGATTGTTTACTCTTTTAGGGACAGAGGTTCAAGCGATCAAGGATGCAATTATGAAGATTAAATCACTCAATCAGAGCTCTCGTTTCAAAAGAAATATTATGAATTTTATATAGTTTTACAATATACAGATATATATACATACATACACATCACGCCTGATTCCCTTTAGAGGGGTAGGCAGAGATCCCGCCCATTTGTCCCGATCCTGACAGATCACTTTCGCTTTATTGACACTCATACATCTTTTCATACACACTCGGCGGTTATAGGTAGTCCTAACGACAATCTTTTGCAATATAGCGTCTATCGGACTATTATATGTCTCATTTGGCCGGCCGGCCCGTACCTAACCGCCCTTCCACATCACTCATATATACAGATATCTCATGTAGTATAAGTTTAAAAAACCGTACATCAATAGTGTATGGAAATAGTAACACAATTGCAACGGCAAGCCTAAATAAAACGTAAGGCTGTACATTGTCTGAGGCGCATCTGATGCTGCTTGCAAAATTGCATCCATATACTACTTAGGCTAGAAAGACTATCTGATTTTTAGTAAGTTATATAATAATGTACATTTATAGACTTATAATCTCTACATACATATAAATTTTGTAGATGTTGACGGTACAATAATAACTTCTGCATACCTATAATAGGCTTGTGTCCACTAAAAAATAATAGGTCATGTTGTAATATATATAACTTCATTATTATGTATAGAAGTAAATACAACTATTTATTTATTATAAAAATGTAAGATTATTAATATTTTTCATTATTTAAAACCGAAAAATATAAATTTAATGACGTGACAGTGAACGCCAATCAGAGAGCGTGACGTCAGTCAGTGCGTGCGCCATTGTTGTTGTTGATGTTTTAGTAGTAAATACACAAACCCAGTAACAATTATTCGCCGATTTTTGCAAAAAAACTTCTGAATTATCGATATTTCAAAAGGTTGAGATAAATAGCTATGGAGTCCGGATTTAGTAAAGCAAATTCGACTAATCTACCAAAAATTGACGCTGTTATGCCAAAAATTGAGCAATCCAAAAGCAATCTCTGGTTTGAATTAAGGTATGGCCGGATAACCGCATCAAAGGCATATGAAGTTGTGCCGTGTGCTTGAAGATCAAGTGAGAAGAACCGTGGAAGATATGCTAAAAAAAAATATTACCAAGTGCGGTCTTGTATTGATTAGTCATTACCCCATGATCGCTGGCTCTCCAGACGGATTATGTGATGGCAATATTGTTGAAATAAAATGTCCCATAAGTGCCAAAACTTATAAAAACTATATATACAATGGCCAGCCTTCAAAGAGATGTTATGCTCAGATGCAGCTGCAAATGTACCTAACAGCAATGAAAAGTGGATACTTTTGTGTAGCTGACCCTGACTATGTTAAGAATAAACAAGTGGAAATTATAAATGTGCCATTTGATCATAAATATGTACAAAATATCAGTGAAAAGTTAGTCTTATTTTGGAAAAATAATCTATATCCTTTATTATGTAAGAGTGTAATATAAGATTGTGTTATTTTTATCATAGGATAGGTATAATATTTGTTATGGGATCTTAATAAAAACAATTTTTTGTATTAGTTGTTTTATTTTATAATGGTCGTGAATGCGTTTGTTTTTTTGTTTTGTTTGTTTTATTTTATCAAAGAGTCTTGTAAGTTAACTAAACCGCATGCTATAATTATAATATCATCTAGTATTTTAATAAAATTAAAATTTATACATGCATGTGGTTTTAGCATACAAAATTCTCGTAAACGACGTATTAGACGCTCTATATGTATCCTTATGCTGGCTATCTGTTTAGTTAACTTTGCATCGTTTTTAGTCATTTTCACTCCACTTTCAACACTTGGATGTCTTATCAATGTAACTCCTGACTTATGCAGATATTGTTCAACATGCTTGAAACCTCTATCTGCTAAAACACACATATTTTAACCACTTTCTCCGTATTTGTTCATTCATGGGAACTCTTACAAACAATTTGTTTGGTGTCATTACACTTGTGCTTTTACACTCAGGCACTACGCAATACTTATAAAACATGGAATTCATTTTTAAATTATTAAATGTAAAAAAAGTATTCACGTTCACAGTTTGTTTTGGTTTGGACGCACTGAATGACGTCATTGAAGACGCCATGACAGTTTAGAGCGTTTTCATGAAATATTCGAACAGGTTTTTTAAAAACCGTGAATAATTATGTTAGTGATTGATTATTGTAGAAATATTAACTTATTTCCGATATACATGTAAGAAAGAAAAGAATGAACCACTAATTACATTTTAGGACACAAGCCTATTTTTGTAAATTTAGACAGTAGAAGAAGAATTCAACAAATGTTCCTTTACATTGAACGGATTGGAAGAGAAAGGTGTAATTTATATGTTTAATCATACATATAATGTATATCTTACCATTCACTTGTGAAGAAACAGAAAACCAGTAACAATTTTGACGAGTTTTCCTAAACAAAATCAACGTATAATCTTCCCAAATCAAATTAAACCTCCCTTTTACTCCCAGTACAATATCCCGCTTATTCCTTCAGCACGAGCTCTGCAAAAGGACCACGTATGCCTTTGAGGGGCACCCTGTAATTAGCGGGTGTTCCTACACCTCGGCTGCACACTTTTATTCCACCCACTCATGCCCACAGTTTACGTGATTCAACTTGTTTTGAAACATGGAGGCGAGGAAGGGTTGTTGGTTGATGTTTTTTTATGTGATCTAAGATATATTAAAAAGGTTATGTCCAACCCAAAAGGGATAAATTAACGTGAATGCATAAGTATGTATGTCTGTAGTGTACTTCTTTAATACTAATAAAGTACTGACACATATCCTTATGGTTCATGACAAAGGGGAAAAGAAATCTCTTTATAGATTTTTTTATTAAATCACGTAGCTCATACGATTCCCATTAAATTTGCATGGATGCATTCCATGATTGTTACGCACCCTGCATTACAAGTAAGTAGTCCATGTTGTATTAGCATGAGTTTGTCTTCGTATTCTTCGATCTTACCTAGCTCGTTATTATAATACTGGGAACTTCCCAATACATTAAGGTACTCTCTCAGTGCACAACAATAATTCTTTATCTTATAACTTAAATGCATGTGCAATTCATAAATATTATTTTCTCTGCTTCACTTTTTCTTACTAAGAATTCGCAAGAAACTAAACTTTCCGACCCGTTTTAAGATTTTCATATTTTGCGACTTTTTCACTGCCAATATTTTCTCGCGAAGGTTCAGAAAATTGAGTTCCCGTGACGTATTGAGGGAAAATGATGTTGTTCTTCGTCCCTCAGAGAGGCACGTCCTCTCGCGGAGTCCATTAGTGCAAATTGGAGGAGCTGTGCGCACCTCTAAAGGTATTGGAGAGATAGGGAACTTGCCTTGGAATATCGCGCCGTGTAGATGGTGACTGAGAATTCCGTTTGGCAGGTCACGTTCAGTTACATAGTACGCTGGACGGAAACTGGAACCGATGTTTGGGTCACGTTGGAATTAATAGTTTAATTTAATAAATGGTTAACTTGTTCAGATTGTTAGTTACAGCAACCTTTTATTTAATTAAATATGCTTGCTTATTTCAAATTTCGTATGATCACAATACGTTTAATTGTGTACAGTTACCAGATGTAACGTTCAATGGTTTTCATTAATATGTT
Source organism: Leucoptera coffeella (assembly GCA_030578115.1). Taxonomy (NCBI): domain Eukaryota; kingdom Metazoa; phylum Arthropoda; class Insecta; order Lepidoptera; family Lyonetiidae; genus Leucoptera; species Leucoptera coffeella. The sequence continues at coordinate 9,670 of JAMBLF010000961.1, read as the reverse complement.
TATTTCAAACGAGTTTAGTTCACGTGGTTGTTGTTTTCACCTCTTACAACATTACAAACGAAAAAAAACCACATTTACACTTTATATCAAGCTCACATTATATATTTTTAGTTTGAGGATAGGAAAGAAATTACAGCTTTGTAAATTGCAAATAGACACTTCAAGATTTTAAGTTTTAATTCATCAGGCAACAACGAAGCTTAACTAAGCAGTTAATAATTATTCAGCCCAGTTGTATACTCTGTAAACAATAAAAAAAGCAGATGCAGTTTATCTAAAATTATTAAAAATATTACGATAACATATAAATAAGAGATTATGTTGCACAAAATGCTTACAAAAACGGAGTAAACCAGTTGAACATTAGCACAATTTTTTTCATATGTTATCTATTTGTTTACATTAAAGAGTTCGATAAAGAGTCTTATTATATAGCTACTTAAATCAGTGTATCAATTAAAGTATAGTCACTCAAAACTGTTTCGCTTAAAAGTGTAGTTTTAAAGTTTGCATATACATACAATGAAGTTGTTGTGTGGTGCTCTTTTACTATTTTTATTGTGTATATCCAGTTTTGAGTGTAAAAAAGGTTCAAGCGGTCGTTCAAGGTCTAGTGGAACTAAAGTGAGTACTCGTATCTACTCACAACCACATTCTTATCCAGTGTCAAAAACTGGATTATCAGGATCCGGGCGACCTTCGTCAAAGATAAGCAAAAGTCCACCTCCATCATCAGAAAAAAAGTCTGGGGGATATTCCCCTACCCACAAGGATATAACATACCCACCAGCGCGTGGATTATCAGGGTTTGGAAAGTCTACGAAGCCCTCTAAAGGAGTCTCGTATCCACCTTCAATAGGTTATTCAGGATCAGGCACGTCTCAACGATCAAGGGTATATTCTCCGACCCATTCTTCCCATGTCTACGTGACACATGTCAGTCAATCGAACAGCCCGTACAGTGACCTTTTAACAGGATTGACCCTTTACAATCTAGGACGGTCTGAAGACCATCACCATCATTACTATCACGATGACTACGAATACAGAAATAGGCCGGCTGACTATGAACATTATTCGCATCCATCACATGTTATCTACTCTCAGAGTTCACCGAATACTTATGAAAATGAAAGTCCAGAGTATAAAGAAACAAAGGTACCAGTAGAATATAATCCACAATCCTCACCAGAAGCGATAGTAAGCTGTGCTTTTAGTGTTGAGATTGCAGGCGAAAGGAATGTACTAAATGTACCTTGTGACATCGTTTCCTCATTTTTGAACAACAACTCAACGGAGAACAACACCAGAACTAACGGACTCCCACTCTGTTCTTCACTTATCAACAATACCAACGCATTGAAAGTTGCAAATGTGACCTTGACCAATCAAAATACTATAGATAGTACTTCAACAGAAACAACACAAAAAACAGTTGACATAGTACAACATGTTACAGTGGATGTAACCACACAGAATCATACACATCCCCCAGATAACGTCTCAATCAGTAACACAACAGTTGATGAGTTAATTACTGATAGTAACGCAAACACCTCGAAAAGTGCCGCAAATTCAACAACAGATGTCCCTAAATGCATAAATGCAACGGACCCTCTAAGCTCTAACAGTCACGGAAACATAACCAATGAGAGCGACATGGTATGCGAAGTCATAATCAGTTCTCCATCAGAAACTAATACAACAAGAATAGATTGCAATGTTCTCAAAGAAGCATCTGAAAAGAAAGAAGAGTTCTTGGAGAAGGAAAGACCGAAGATAGAAGAAGCTGAAAGGGCTGATGATAAACCCAACACCTATTTGCCCACTAGAAGGGAGCTGAAATCATGGATCAATAATCCACCGTGGTGGGCAGCGCTTCTTATTGCTATTTAATATGAGTTAGGAGTAGTTTTATTTAAGTATAATTGTATGTATAAATTAAATTAATAAAAAAGTTATTACATTATTTCTGCTCGCTGAGACGGAACAATCATCGTATTTTATTTTACATTGCATTTTGCTTACTTATTGACATTTAACTCACGTTTCACCAGATATTCAGCCCCAACATGTCAAATGGTATTTTATATCACTTTGTACAAGCGCGTTTCCTATTTCATCTACTAGTAACAGTTTCCTCAATGTTTTAGAAGTGTTGTACTCTACAGCACTTGCTGCTTAAGGCTGCGAGGCACCCCAGAGGCTGCGGTGAGGCGATGAGCTCATAATTAATGAACATCCAGTTATTAGTTGCAAACAGCTGCTGTAGCACGTCTAATCTAATCTTACACCCTTATCTTGCTTTACAGCTTTGCATAATTAATGACGGAGTATTTTTATTATCTTGTTCGACGTGATACTTACTTCCAGGGTCAAACCAGTGATAAGGTTCACCTTTTAGTCGAAAATTTACTGCTCTTTCGATGAGCATAGAGCTTTGGTCAGAATAATATAATAATATGTTCTAGCGATTTTAAGAGTAACTATCATGAATAAGAGGTAGTGATAGCATATGTTTATGGTGATTTGTTATGAACTCTCTACCTACAGATGTTTGCTTAATGCATTGTAATTATGACAGGAACGATTCAATGCCATTCAAATATATTGTTCCTTATATACATATTAATATCTATAGAAACAGGTGTGCTAAGTAATCAGAATGGAGAGTGTCACGTTATTAATGAAGGCAGCGTCTACTGAGGAAGTTGAACTTCTGGTCTCAGAGAATATATATAATTCAGAGCAAACTTCATAGAAGACACTCCCCTTTAAGTATTCAGGAGCCTTTGATTCAATTAGCACTAGACAGGGGTTGGCAGCATTCTACTTAGACTGGTCTAAAAACTCTTAAGTTTGACAACTTTGTAAACTAAACTATGGTATACATTAAAATTAATGTGAGTTTTTTCATTATATTTATGTATATAACCAAAATTACGTTAAAGAATTAGTTTGAGTAACACCATAACTAGGAGTAACTTAACGTCAAATGACTAGTAGTTTACCGTATATTCCTATATTTACGAGTAAGTCACTAATATACTATGTATCCATCGGTCGATCCATAGAAATGGACACATATATACATGTATGACATATAAATATATGTCAACTCTTTTTGTCACTTGGATCCATTTTAACTATTTATCAATTCTTAATCAATCATTTTTAATTCTAAACATGTTATTACAACAATAACTAGATAAGCTACCATTTAACTGACCCGAGTACCACATCAAAACCCCAATCTCATACTAATAAGTGACCAATTAGATATTTTTTTGACTCCAAGGTTCTGTCCACCCGAAAGGGTTTAACGATCGTCAATTTATATGTATGTAACTGATCCTAGTACTGTGTGTCTAGTTCTTAACTAACCCAGACCCCCTTAGTCACATTTATCCCCCTTCTCCCCAGGGAAGCCATTGGCAAATAGCTCGGGACAGTTCCTATTAAACAATATTTTTCCAACAAAGTGTCGTTGGGAGTATTTTACTCAGTTTTCCCGATATGAAAACCTCCGTAGCGCATTATATAACGACCTCCACTCATTCTGTGAAAGATTAATAATTTATAGCGACATTGTGGGTTCGATTCCCAGAAGAGACAGAGTTAAAAATAACTCTGCCAGTTTTTCAGAGTGGGCGATGTGGGTAAATACAGGCATAATGATTTTCCAGTGCTTGTTTGGGACGGAAGAAGAATGCTAACTAGCTGTCGTTTATCCTAACATAGAAAGAGACGATTAAAGAATGATATATGTATGATTGATGAATAATTTATTGTAAGTTGGGTATGGCTAAAAAAGTATGAAAGAAGAATCAATGCCGTCGAAATGCGGTCACTGAGAAGCATATTAGGAGTAACATTGAATGATAGAATTAATATTAGTGTGATAAGGGAAGCTTGCGGTTTGAAAGAAGACGTAGTGACTAAGAATGAAAAGGGCATGCTTCGATGGTTTCGATATGTTATGCGGATGAATGATAGCAGAATGACAAAAGAAAAACATGTAAGTGAAGTGGAAATTGGTAACTTAGGGGCCGCCCCAGTAAGACATATGACAACCAGATAGACGCTATATTGAAAAAGGGTGACGTTAGGAGTATCTATAACCGCCGAGTGTGTATGAGAAGATGAATGAGTGTCAATGAAGCGACAGTGGTCTGTCAGGATTGGGACAAATGGAATGATCTCTGCCTATCCATCTACAGGGAATCAGGCGTGATGTGTATGTATGTATTTTATTCGTGTATTCGATTCCGGATTAGAAAGAGATTAGAATATTCTTTATCTTCTGCCTAGCAGTGTGATTATATGTGTTTATTAAGTTTTATTTTTTAAATATACATTAACATTTGTTAGTTTCCGTTATTCTCATTGGGAAGTTGATCTTCAATGTACATACATATACACAATGTTACTTCCATTTGATTTGTTATTTCGCGGAACAGTCTTTCTCTGTACTTGCGACGTCGGAAAGTCGTTAGCCCTAAGCGAAATGTTTGTTCAAAACTGTAAGACGTTTCTCGACTTTTGAACAATAGGTACTGTTTGTTATGTTCTGGGACTTATTAAGAATAAACATTCAATAGATATATAAATAAGGTACACTTGGGATGAACAGTAGTATACCAAAATAAACGAATACTTAGTACAGGAAACCTACCAGTTCCCCGAACATGTAAATATCGACATGGCTTTCCACCTGTCACATTGAGTAATGACTAAATTACTTCCTCCGTGAGTACGGAGATGGAAAACTGAACCTCTGACTACTCCGTAAGGGTTAATGGTCGTGAACGTATTTGTTTTGGGATGGACATAACTCTAGAGACAACATGATTAGCATGAATGAACTCGATATAGATAGAAATTATTGGCTATGTACTAACAACCAATTACCAATATTCCGTATTGTTGCAATGCACACCCTAATAGTAATATCAAAGGTGATTAAGGAAATATATAATAGGAAGAAATATAATATTGTCTATCATTTGCCCTATCTAAAAAAAAACTAATAAAATAGAATAACCTTAATACCCAGTTACGTATGTTACCGAGTAGGAATTTCTATTATATCTTGTTATGTAGGCACTGTTACCTATCTACAATTATCTACTGTTATCTATGTATCCCTAGGGATAGGTAGATTTCCTCACGATGTTTTCCCTCACCGTAAGCTACTGTAATTATCTACGTAAATGAAAGACATATTATTATTTAAATTTCATTCATTGGTACATGCCAGAGCCAGGATTCGAACCCAGGATCTTTCTCATAAGAAATCAGAGGTCTTAGCCACTTGGCTACATACGGTTCTATGTCCACCTCGAAACTGATACCAGAACGTGAGTTTACACATGTACATATGTATTGAACCTGTTCAATTATTTCAAGCCTTTCCTCAATCAAGTCAATACTCTATGGTAATAGTAAGGCGCTCGCAAAGTTATGTAGAGGTTAGTAGTTAAGGAGGCGGTTAGAGTTCTGCCACTCGGTTAGAATAGTAATGTCGGGTCCTTACATGGCAAGTGACAGGTGCCACGCCTGAGACAGGGCCCTAGACCTCTCAAAGGGCCCGATGAACCGGATGGCAACTCTTGACCCTTATCAAGAACAGCTTCTTACATAAATTCATGTGGTGCACGATGACTCTATTCTAAAAGGTACGGTAGATAAGATAGAGCTCTAATATCGTCAAAGTCAGATGTTTTTATTTAACATACCTATGTTAAATAAAAACATCTGCCTTTACCCAGTACAAATTCCTATTAAATCTTGTTATGTAGGCACTGTTTATTACCTATCCCTAGGGATAGGCAGGTTTCGTCACGATGTTTTCCCTCACTGTTAGCGACTGTAATTACCTACGTAAATGAAAAACATATTATTATTTAAATTTCATTAATTGATAAATGCAAGAGTCAGGATTCGAACCTAGGAACTTTCTCATAAGAAGTCAGAGGTCTTACCCACTTAGCTCCATACGGTTCCATGTCCACCCCGAAACTGATACCAAAACGTGAGTTTACACATGTACATATGTATTGAACCTGTTCAATTATTTCAAGCCTTTCCTCAATCAACTCAATACTCAATGGTAATAGTTAGGCCCTCGCAAAGTCATGCAGAGGAGGCGGTTAGAGTTCTGCCACTCGGTTAGAATAGTAATGTCGGGCCCTTACATGGCAAGTGACAGGTGCCACGCCTGAGACAGGGCCCTAGACCTCTCAAAGGGCCTGATGAACCGGATAGCACCTCTTGACCCTTATCAAGAACAGCTTCTTACATATATTCATGTGGTGCACGATGACTCTATTTTAAACGGTTAGGTAGATAACATAGAGCTCTAATATCGTCAAAGTCAGATGTTTTAATTCAACATAAGTACAAGTACAGTACAGACATTGAAAGTCAATACATTTACCTGACACCGTTGGTTAATCTAGAGAAGTAATTTTTTTTAGCAATATCGCCATATTTCATATTCTCTGTAGTTAAATATCCCTTAAAACTCAAACACAAATGTTTACTTTTTATATAATTACAAGTATAGAACATTCATTTTAAGTCAAAACATTTGTCAAAAGGTTGTCTCTTAATATTGAAATTCTACCTTTGGTTCGGAAGCGCTGGTTCGAAGAAGAACCAACAAGAAACTCCGGCTTTTAGGATTTTTTGCCCAAAGCTTGTTTCAAAACCAAGTGCCAGTTAAAATTTATATTTTTTATCGATATTTTTTTCGTTATTTGACTTCCAACTGACCTCCATGTATCTATTTGTAATAAAATATGGGGAAGAGCATGTATGTAAAAGTAAAATATACTCTAAGATTGAACAGACCTATAGTGAAACAAAAAATTACAACGTTTATTTTTGTACAAATCGTGTTACTCTACCGCATTAGAGTTATCCTGTAATGGTAGGGCTTAACTTAATAATATTAAATAAATCTTCAACAGCTCAGCATTCAAGCGAACGTAAATTTTGAGTGACCACAACGATGAATATCCTGTAACTATCCCGAAATATTATATTTGTTTATGTACATATATTATGTACTTAGCAAGTAGCTATTTCAGTTGTAACAATATTATTATTATTGTTATATCTCCATATTCATATATTCACGTCTTTCAATCGTGTCTCTCAAGGAGAATAACTTTGACTATATAATAGCTATTAGCGTCAATTATAGCATTAATATTAGGGTTATGATATATTAAGGAACCGGAATAGGTCGCTAGCCCATCGACCAACAGATCCCATTTACCCCAAGTCCCTGAGACGCCTTACTCATAGCAACTAAATAACATTCTTCTTCAATCCCAGTTGGTACGGGCTAACATCATGTATGAAGTATGTGTCACTTTATCCGCAATACGTTCTAAGAAGTTGCCGTCACATAACGCTAGTCCTATCTAATTTATAGAAAGCCTTGAAGGGCGTAACCCCAAGGGAAATCATAGGAGAGGCTCCAGACTCACGCGAATTGAACCTTACGTCCATCATAATGCCAGCACTTCAGTCCTGTGACAGCCATGGAGGTATACAGAAATAAATGTACTAGGTAAGGTTGGGATTTTTTGATATATGTTATAGGTATAGGTATATAGAAGGTAACATCCTTCTATATACCTAGTTATGTTATTGAGTAGTGATGAAAAGAAATTTTCTTTGCGCGATACAAATTTGCGGGACGGGACTATCTCCGCAGTAACGGAAGAACTGAATAATGGTTATAATGAGTAGCTTTTTCAGATACAGTGAATATTTCTATACTTATTAATTATTACTAGTTCATTGATATCATTATTTAACCTTGGATGTTTTTTAATCTTCACGATACCTCTAGCCTGAAAATAGTTCGTTGTTAAATAATTGTGCAATTATGTTATAATTCATATATGCCATTTTTACAACTATAAACATATTTACTCTGTCTCTGTATTATATATGGTTTGACTTTGATGCAGTAATATATTTCTAACATCATTCTATTCCGAAACATCTATCTAGCCTTCTGTTCAGTAGTCTTCGCTGTAGCATTCGCCAATGGCAGATACTAATAGAAACAGTACGTGAGCGACAATTGGCACGCAGCTTAGTGGCGAGAGGCGCTGATTTCTCCCGGGAATCGAAGCCGGGACCGGGGATTGGTTACGATGAACAGCCACTGACACAACCATCATTCAATACACTTGGTAAGGAAGGTTTATTGTATTGATGTAGGAATAACTGGATACTATGTACACGAATAGGAGTTTCGGTAAATGCTATTTTCTATTACGGTTTATAGGTTATACAAAACAAATAACTTTCATGACGAAACCTCTGGCGTAATCAGAAGTTAATGTGTCAATCTATGCAATTGTATTGTATGTTATGTGTTAACGATATAGTACTTAATGTAATAGATGATAAAACGTATCATCATTTACAATCATTGACTAGTACCTGCTCCGACTAAGAGTTATCTTTACTCACAATATTTACCCTCATCGTAGTTGATGCTTTTGACAATTATATTTTAGAAACATAACATGCGTCTCACTAATTATGTATACAAATTCCCTTTTTTATTGTGGCGGGATAGTCAGAGGCTTGAGTGTCCATTTCCGAAATTCCTGAAGCATGTTAGGTATGAGCCATTCAAAGCTCGCGTTACACTAGATAGACAGCACCCGACATGATAGATAGTGAACTGTATTGCAGTGTCTGCCTGGCTATTACCTACCCCGAGGGATAGGCAGGTTTCCTCACGATATTTTCCCTCAGCATTAGGGAACTGTAAATTATGTACGTAAATGAAAAACACATTTTTAATTTCATACTGGTACAAACCTGAGCCACGATTAGAACCTAGGACCTGTATAAAAAGCCAGAGGTCTTATCCACTCATAGCTCAATGACATCATAAAACTTCATATCCATTAGTACATGCTCAGACGAGATTGGAACTCTGTAACCCACTTTGCAGAATCAAGGCTCTAACGACTTAACTCCCCCAAAACTTTTAAACCTAACATTAAAACGTAACCTCGTGCACTCAAGCTAGAGGTCGTAAACATTGCATTTCGTTTGAGTCACATTTCCGCCAAATAAATAGCTACCTCTCCGCTCGATTAAGCACCTGCAATTTCGTTGGAGAACCTCGCTTTAACATTCCAATTAACTAAACGCTGGACTCTTCTGCGAAAGGGATACGGCAATACGTTAATGGCGCCTTTTAAAAGCTATCTCTTTTAAAGTTGTTTTAACATCCTGTTTGGGAAGTAAATAGAATGCGAACTAGCTAATTTTTATCATATCGTAGAAAGTGATGTACTGGGGTAAATGTAATCTATTAAACGATAGGCTAGCAACACATCACTTATGATTTCCAGCAATTTCATGATGACGCTGATAGTAATGAGCGTGGAAAATATATCACAGAGGTTCTGTCCAGTACGAAGGGATTTAAGAGAGAGGCATGTGTATTTAACATAAGCATTATGACTGTAACCCCATTCTAGGTAGTCAGAAGCTACAGTAAGCTTCGTGGTGTTGTTCAAATAATTTTGGTGGTGAGCCTTTGTCAATTAAAATTGTGATATTGATTAAACATTATACTAATATTCTGTAGGTACTTATCGATATCGTCTGAACATAACCAGCT